>BMAV01001439.1:202473-234398 GCA_019973955.1 Trichonephila inaurata madagascariensis | reverse complement strand
AAAAAATTTTCTCTTTTTTTAAAACAAGATTTACTTTGTTTAATTTATTTTATTTTCAAATTCTTGCATTTATTATAACAAAAGGAGACAACTGATATATTAAATGTTTTTATAGAAGTTTTTCTTTTGGTTGAAATTAATAATTGAAGTAATTCAATTTAAGTATTATGCGTTTTAGCTCGCACTGTTGTTTTTAAACATTATTGGTCTAAAATATTTTTAAGTGTATAAGTTTTGAGTATTTCATTGCATACTTAATGTATTTTGGTGCATTATAATTTTATCTTAAGAATTTTGTTAACTGAAAGCGAGATTTATTATACAATAGTGATACCATTGTTATAGTTGGAACGCGTGACAGTTTAGTTAATTCTTTTAGTTACTAAATAAAATTAAATTTAAATTTTAAAATGTCCTATCTCGGCAAAGGTCGACGTGAAGATTTATTCGTCTTAGCCACAGAACTAAATTTAAAATTCGATAAATCTATGACCATCGCTACTCTCAAAGACCTAATTACTAGTTGTAAAGAATATGACGAAGATCTAACCAAAAACCTACACACAACGATAGTAGAGGATCGTAAAGCCAAGGAAGCACAATTACGCATAGAAGAACGAGAAGGAAAAACCATAAAAATTGAAGTTTGATGAACAAAAACGTAAAGACGAATTTGGGTTTGGAAAAATTCAGGACCCAAAAAGGCAATTAAATTAGGTGCTGATACATCCGAAGGCGTAATACTAAATTTCAGTCAAAAGTGTCAAAATTTATACATCGTTTCGATTTGAAAGAAGACATCAGTCTTTATCTTAAATTATTCGAACTTCAAGCGCAGATGCCGGATATAAATCAAGAATTTTGGGTTTCTCATCTGTTAGGCTTATTACCGGCTGAAATATTTCACATCTTAGTGAGAGAGCCTGATGACAAAACTCACTCTTACGAACATGTTAAAGACTTACTACTGAAACGTTTTAACCTAACTCCAGAAAAATTTCGACAGCTATTTGTTTCTGATCAAAATGCTCCTGAAAGAACATGGATTGATTTCTACCATGAATTAAATACTTACTTCAACGGCTAGATAGACGGTTTAAAGATAGATACTTTCGAAAAATTATCTGATCTAGTCATAACGGATCAACTTAAACGGAAAGCTCCTTTCGAATTTAAGGAATATTACTTAGATGAATAGCCAAATATGAACTCTTTTTTTCAATTGGCAAAAAAACCAAAAAAGGTTGAAGACGTTAAAAACACTGAAGAAAAAGGGCAATCCATTTGCGAAGGAACAAGCCCCAAACTTTTGAAAAACCCCGTAGATATAAACCCCGAAAATTTCCCGGAATATATAACAGAACAGAAAAGGGGAACCACGCCCAAAAAATTTTAACAAACATTAGGGTCCCTGCACCAAGTACGAAAATGTTAAAAAGATGTAAAGACAATGAAAGAAATGGTATTACAGAAAAAATTACAAAAAACGCCAAATGCTTCCAAGCATGCTCAGACTAATATTCAAAGTCACGGAAATTTAAGAACGTCAGGGGGGAAACCCCATTTTTGGTTGGGGAAAGGTTTACGTACTAAAAAATTTTTTCCCGGGAAGAAAAAAAATCACGGCGGTTATAGACAGTGGGTAGTACCGTAAGTTTGTTTGCGAGAGAACCCCAAGCAAAAATTAATGGACCCACCCAAAATTATCGAAGAACAAAATACCTAAAGGTATTGGCGGCGGGGGGTGACAACTATCGGCTCCTTTGAACATAAATTTTGGGGAAAACGTGAAAACATTTTCATTGACTTGGCATTTTGTACCTGCCGATAAATTTTAAATTCGAAGCAGATTTGGGGGGGGCCCCTTTGGAAAAAGCATCGATAATTTTCCAAAAAGAAGGAGTTAAATTCAAAAAATTTTAAAAATCAACACTTATGCAAATTATGCAAATATCGGGCCGAAAATCTTCAAAAAGATCTGGGGCCTGCCCCCATTTGAAATTGCCGATTTAGAAGGAACTCGAAGTTAATACAAGTTTACAACCCAGAAAAAAAAGCATCTCCCGATGCCTTGAAATTTTTCCCAAAAAGACGAAGAACCAGTCTGCCCAATCACCTCGTCGACTAGTGTTCACCGAAAGGAAAAGAGGTAAATGAACAAATATAGGAAGGGCCCTCAAAAGAAGGTTATACGTTCGGGTTATCGGAATAGGGGAGTCCGGATAAAATTGGTAAAAAAAAAAGACGGATGGGAGAATGTGTTTGATTTACAAAAAAGTTGAACCAAAAGGGGCATACAAAAAAAGAAAAAAAAGGCCCCAATGTACGAAGGCGTCGGCCTTTAAAAGGGACTAAATTTGGGGAACTGGACAAAAAAATTAAGCCCAAAAAGGCCCTTAAAAAAAACAAAAGTGTATTCTAGGAAATTGGGAAGTGGAAAAAGGTTGGTCACCCGAAGGACTGAACTCCACCCCCCCTAAACTTTTTTAATAAATTTTTTTATAAAAATTAAATTTGGAATGGAAATTATTATATTTAATCTTCCTCATATTATACCCTTTTACGAGAAATTAATTTCTATTATGTGGTAAACTCGTTTCCAATTAAATCATAATTGGGTTTTTCAATTATTATATTTTCGTAGAGGGGTCGGTTAAGCCTTCACAAAGGGGAGGTGGTTTTTCTCAAGCTTATCGGCACCCGGAAACTGCCTTTCTTCTTGCCACCCTTTCCCTCCTTTTTGGGTGCGTCAACCGACGGTTGGCTTTTCTTTACCCGTTTGGTTCGAGCGGAAGTCACTTGCTGTACGGGGGCCTGTCTTTCTACACTTTACTGTGTCCCGATTGAGCACAAATTTCTTTTCCCCATTTTTGATTACGACCGGGAAACCCTTTGGACATTCTTTTTTGTTTTATGGAAAAAAAACCTTTATCAGAGGAAGCTGCCACTTCAATGACCAAGTAAAATGCTAAATCACCTCCTGTACCCAGTGAAACGATCGCCGGGGGTTATCCCCCTTGTGCGGCTACCCGAGCTACTTAAACTCCGAGGGGCCCCTCGCAGCCGGCCCCGCTTCCCCATTTTTCCATCTCCCCGAGGGGATACACCCCTTTAAGGCAAACTCGGGCATTTACAACAATCTAATTACCGTTAGAGACTCTCTGTTCCCTTTTTTTTTACCCCACCAAACCAGGTGGCCCGAAAAAAAATTGTTGCGGTTTTCAAAAAAAATCCGCTTTCTGGGGAAAAATAATACTTCGAACAATACAAGAAATTCAAAATCCGGAAAAAGGGGCCCCGGGCGACCGAGGAGGGTTTTAAAGGTTCCCCAGAAAAAACAGCCCCTTTTTAATGGTAAGCCTTTTCTTTCTTCCCTGACCCTCTTAACGCACCCAAATACCTCTGCCCCATCACCCCTTCCATAACCCCTAGCAAATTTGCTTCTGAGGAGGTGGAGGAAAAATTGGGGTTTGATCCCGGCAGCGGCTACGGCTGTCGTTTTGGGGTTTAAAAACCCCGCCATTTTTTTCCCAGCCAAACCCCGGATTGGACCATTTAGGGTTTTTTGCTCATAGCCTTTCCCCAAAATTCCAAAAATTATCAGGGCTTTTCCCCAAAAAAATTACTTTTTTAAAAGCGAGGAGGAATATAGAAAGCTTCCCAAATATTTCAGGCACGAACAAATCGCATTAAAAATCTTTCATTTTAAAAAATGGGAAAAAGACCACCCCAAACTTTTTTTGAGAGGATTTCCCCATTTCCCCGAACTCAAAGCTTTTAAAAAAAAATTGAGTCGGGGGGGGTTTCCCAAAATTCACAAAATTTCCCGTTTAACTAAATTAAAAAACCCCCCAAACCGCGGGGTTTTTCGGAAATTAAGGGTCAAAATAGGTTTTCAAATCCCTTACGGTATGTTCGGTCCCTGGGAAAACCCAAAACCATATGATGGACCCGTAATAGAGGGCCCCAACCAGTGTTGGCGTTGGGGGGGATTCTTCCACAGTTCGGAATCTGTCATCCCCCAATTTTAAAAATCCCAAGGTTATCAAACGGGTTGTACTTTTGATTTTGGGGGCCCCTCTGCGAAAATTCGGTGGAAACGCAGGTTTTGGGGAGGAAAATGCGTTTTTAAAAGTAAAAGGCCCCAAACCCCAAAAAAAAGGTGGAAATTAAAATAAAAACCCCGGCCTTCCTCAAACCTTTTCCAAAGGAAAAAAAATATTTCCCGGGGGAAACCTTTCGGGGAAAATTTCGTTTGGTTCCCCCATTTTTTACCTTCCCCAACCCTCCCTTTTACTAAAGTTTTAAAAAACCCCAAAAAAGCCAAGGGAAAAATAAAAAAAATAACCCCCCCTTTTTGGCCCTTTCCCGGCGGTCCCCGGGTGGGGCCAAAATTTACTAACAAAAGGGGAGCTCCCCCCGCCAAAAACCTAAATACAAGGTTTTTTTTGGCGCCCTGCGTAAATCCCCCGGCCAATTAACAAAAGGGCTTTTGTACCCCTTCAATGCCCCCCCTTTGGGGCCCCAACTTTTTTTCCGGGCCAAATTTTTTTATTGTTTTGATTCGAAACCCAAAGGTCACGATCCCCCTTTTTAAAAATTTAGTTTCAAAAACGACAAAATTTTTCCCCGGGCTGGGCGGGGGTATCTTTTAAAAAGCAAAAAAAATTACGTATAACAAGGGGGTTTTTCGGCTATTTTAAATCAAGCTTTTTAAAACTTTAAATTTTCCCCTTTTCCTTGTTTGGCGTTTAAAACGGAAAAATTTTGCCGAAGGCCGGGGGAAAATTTTCAAAACATTCGGCCCAAAATTTTAAATTGCGGGGGAGACTTAAATGGCATCGTGCGTGGGGAAACCCCTGATCAAACCCTTTGGGCTACTTTAAAATTGTTAATAAAAAAAACCGGTGGGGGGTTTTGTAGCCTGCCATACTCCTACAAAATATCAACGCTAGCTCTAGACCGGGGCAAAAAGATTCTCTTTTGATCAGCGGTTTTTAAAAAATACCCCCTTTCCCAAATCATGATTTGGGTTCGGTAGTCTTTTAATCAGATCATCTCCCGGGCGATGCCCCCTATATACTGGCTCCTCTGATAAAAATTTGGATCAACTCTCCACCAATTGGGGGAACTTCAAATTTCTTTTTAAAAAACAAACCCTCCCCCTCCCTCCTTCCTAAAACCAATGACGGCCTTCCGAAATTTTCAATTAGAAAACGGGGAAAATATCTCTTTAAGCTCTTATAGAAACTTCAAAACCAAAATTTTAAAAAACCCCCCTTAAAACTCCCCCCGAAATTAAAGCTAAAATTCGCCACAGAAATCGTGTTCGGAAATTTTGGCAACGTACAAAGATCCTGCAGTGAAATCTGAATTCCGGGGAACCCCTCAGTCGTGAGGTTAAAGAAAACATTGGGGGCTTTTTTCGTTGGGAATCTCCCCTGCGGCACTTACGCCGGAGACAGGCACTCTTTGGAGGCCCCCTATTCAAAAAAAACCCCCCGAAAAATTCCCCCCAAAAGGGCCTTTCCCGGGGGTGTAACCAAATCACCCTCTGGGAAGGCGGAAGTGATTGCTGACAGCCTTCAAAAACAGTTCGAACCCAACACTGGGAAACTGAAAACGAACGTTTTACAGATCATACACAAAGGGAAAAATTAAAAAAATTCCCGGACGCTCCTCCTGTCTAGACCTGGAAAAACAACCCCAAAGGAAATACGGGGAAAATATTAAAAAACAAGATAATTAAATCCCCCTGGATTGGATTTAATTACTCCCTGCTTAAAAACTCCCCCCCCAAATTCGTTCTTTTTTTTGTCATGCTGTTCAATCTATTAATGGAGAACTGTCATTTCCTAAATTTGGAAAACTGCCCGTAGGGGGTCCCCATTCTAAAAATTTTGGTGGTATAACCTAAAATTACCGTCCCAAACTCGCTCTCGGGAGCAAAGGGAAAACGTACCCCAATTTGTTCTTTAAATCGCCTGAATCAGCACTGTGCATGGGCCGGGGAAAATTATTATTCCCGAACAGCATGGCCGGAAAAGCTCCCCCAGTAATCGGTTTCTAAAAGTTACTGAGCTGATTCATCACGGCCATAATAACCAGGCCACGGGTATGCTTTTTTTTGGACATAGCCGAACCTTTGACAAAAATTTTGGGGTTTAGGCCGGGTATCAAAATCATGCGGCGGGTTTTTGGAAAAACCCCATCAAATTATACCTCCTCCAAAATTCCCCTGAATTTGGGGGAAGGTTTAAAAAAACTTTCTCCACCCCCTGTCCAATTCTCAGTGGGGTACCCCAAAAGGGTCTCTTTTAGGGCCCAAGCTCTTTAATCTATACATCAACGACATTCCCAAGGCTGCCGGGGTCCATTTGCTTTTGTACGCGGACGACACTGCCATTTTACCCCCAAAAATTTATAACCCCAAATATCATTGGGGGTTCAAAATTATGTCATTCGACTTGAAAAATGGCTTAACGACTGGAAAATAAAGGTTAATGCATCTAAAGCGCATGCCCCCCCTTTCGAGAAAACGGTGCATCGGAAACCTCCCGCATGTCAGCATTTTTTAAACCCGCCCCCGTCCCTGGGGTTTCTGAATATAAGTACCTGGGGGTTTTACTTGATATAAATTAAACTTTGCTAAACACATCCGTTTCCCCCCACCAAAAGGCGGCTTTGGGAAAGAAAACATTTAAATCGCGTTTCTCTCAAAAAGCAAGCTCGCATTAAAAGGCCGGGGTTTTATTATACAAAGCCATTCTTCGCCCCATCATGTTGTACGCTTCCCCATCTGGGCAGGGGCGGGGGTACCCCCACCTGAAAAATTTTCCCCTTTTCAAAACATTCAACTGGGGAGAGCGGGAAACGCCCGGTTTTTTCAGGAACAAAATCTTGGGATAAAGATCTTAATGTTTTTTCCGCCTTGATTTCATCAAAAAACAATCAAAAAAATTTCTTCAACCGGTTTTCCACAAAATTTTTTGAATCTATCAGGGGAAAACGGCTTACGGCAAAATTTTATTCTAAAAAATTTTTAAGGACCTGGCTTTTCCTTTGCATCAAAAACTTCCCCTTGAAAGGTTGAAAATGGCGTCGAAATTAAAAATATAAACTTTTTATTTACACTAGTTGTCTTCTTTTTCCGGGGGTTCCCCCCTTAATTTTCCCCCCCTCCATGAAAGTTTTTTTATGCCTTTTGTGTGTTTTCCCCCCATATCTTTTTCCTCCTCACCTTTTTTTTCTTTTTTTTCCAAGTGGTTATTTAAAGCCCTTTTTTTTGCATGGTTTTTCTTTTAACGTGGGCCCCGGGCTTAAAAATATTATTCTCTTAATCCTTGTTATTAAAAATATATCCCCCCTCTCCTCGTTCCCTCCAAAAATGCGGCAGACTGTTGAAAAAACGGGCTTTTAAATGGAGATGTGACGTCTTTTCCTTCGTTTTTCCTTTTAAAACGAAACCGAAACTGAATCAACTGGGGGAGTGGTTTCAACTACCCTCCACCATTTTGGGTGCATTTAATTGGGCTGCTTTTTTTTTTTGTTTAAATTCAACAAAATTTTTTCTCTGTTCAATTTTATGATAGTGGATAATAGGAAAAATATCTCCCAAAGGGTTTCCACGTAAATGTATAACCGTTACCGTTACCTTATATTTTCGTATTATTCTTTACCTTTCGACCTATTCGAAGGATTTTTTTTTGTGATTTGGTATTTAGTTAATTGCAAGTCGCAATATAGAATATTTTGGTATTTTTATGTTTTATTTTAGATCCGGAATTGTAAATATCGGGTATGCATCTTTTCATCTGTATATTTTATTATAATAAGAACAATATTTTTTTTTGGTTATTGCATAAACATTCATATATTTAAAAGTTATGGTTATAGCTGAATCCAATTTAGCTCTCTTTAGTAAATAATTTAGCTCTCAACACTGTAAAAGCTGAGAGACCAGCTCAGTCAGAGGAGGGTGATTTTGTAGGATATCCCATTTGTAAAAGGTTAGATCATATCCTTTACCGAGGTTGGCAATTCTAATCAAAACAGTATTCCACATCAACGCCATATAGCGTCCCTTTCAAAACGCCGACATCAACCTTTTTCTGCAGAGGCTCACTATCACCCGTCAGAGAAACGTCGTATTTCGCGCGTCAGCGTCGTTCGTCCACGCCAGGCGGGTAAGTCTAAATAGCACCATATTGAGTTCTATTTAATCTCAATTGCCTTCCTTAAAGTAATGTGATCTAACTTTCCTATTCTTCCGAAATATGCTTATCTAACTTTCCTATTCTTTTGAAATATATAATCCCCTATAATTCATAATAAATTATTTAGTTTTCAATCAGTTTCTTTCTTAAACTATGTTGTCTATTTTATTTCAAAATTAACTAATACACCCTAAAAACCCCTAGACACCACGCCATAAAAACCCCGCTATTTGAAGAATCCCACCTTTTGGAAGATTTCGGTTGGATTCCCATATATATATATATATATATATATATATATATATATATATATATATATATATATATATATATATATATATATATATATATATATATAAATGCACAAAATAATTAGCGAATTACTTAATGAAAACATTGGATAATTTCTTCGAAAAAAATTTCTATAACTTTATAATTTTTAAAATTTTCTTTTTCCTTTTCCATATGTAAAATTATTTTTAAAGTACTATTAAGCACTATATAGAAGACAATATTTTAGTTCATTATATGTACATATATATTCTGTGTATAAATTTAAAAAAACTTGGAAGCATATAATGTAATATCTTTTAACAGTGTACTGAAAGGTATTAATTTGATATCGATACGCGTTTCCCACCAAATTGTTTCAAATATTCGCTAATTTAAACGATAACATTTAAATATGTTTACTTTGATTTTTATCGTTTGGTACTGTGTTTTCAATAATGCTTATGTATATAATCGTTACTTTTTATTGGTTGTTTTAACTGAGGGGTAGCCAAATTTTTCAATATTTATTTTAAAAATTTCCAGTGTAAGCTTAGAGATAGTAGTGTGGAATCATTCTGATCGATAGCCTGACAAAGCTTAAAGGTGTGAAATCTTGCAGATCAAGAGTTAGTGGTCCGATAGCTTTAGAAGGAATAGAAACTCATATAAAGAAGTTGGAATCTTCATATATAAAAGCGAAAGATATATATCTCTTTAGGTAAAAGGAAGGAGATCTGCAAAAGGTAATATTGGATATATAATTAGATGAATAGGATTATTAATGATAATTGGGATAAAGGGATCTAGTTGCGTGATCTGAATTTGAATACGTGATTTAATTTGCTTGACTCACTCTTTAATTAAAATTGTCAAATTAGAATTTAAGTAATATAAGTTATTCTTAATAAAAGTTGTATTAAGAATTATTATGTCTCATCATTTTGATAATCCCACACCTCTAGCTTACGCGGAACCGGCACGACATGGTCATCACAGGATGGCTATGTCGCAGTATGACGTGAGATCTACGTCAGGAAACAAAGAATTCGTTACCCTTGTGTTCATACCAACTCCATAGAGAAAATGAATCTGTTTTGCGTACATATTTATAATTTTCATTTTTCTTCTGTTTACTCACGGAACCTCTAGATTTAATTCGCGGAACCCAGAGTTCCGCGGAACATTGTTTGAAGACCACTGTTGTACTGGATTCAAATCCTGTGAGAATGCTGGCCAGTCCATAGGGGTGCCTCCGATTGAAAGCATTCTTGTACGATGTTTGCAGGGTGAGGATGGGCGTTGTCATTTATAAAAACAAATTCTGCAGCCATAGCACCCCGAAACAAACGTGCATGTTGTTTCAGAATGGTGTCCCGATAGATTTGTCCTGTCATGGTTCCAATTTGAACATGCAGGTCAGTTCTAGAATCTAGAATAATCCCCCCCTTCCCAAACGAGCAATCCTGCACCACCGAAACTGTGTCGTTCAATGATGTTCTCTTTGTGGTAACGGATACTTGGCGCTCGCCATATGAAAGTCTGGCGAGGATCAGACTGCAAGCTAAACATGGACTCGTCGGAAAACATGACACAAGCCCACTGTCGTGGTGTACACAATGCATGTTCTCTACTCCTGGCTAACAGCAGGCGTTAATGAGTTGCACTAAGTGTGGAACCTATCTGACAGATCTACGAGCATATAGACAAATCTGTCTTAAGCGTCTGTACACGGTCTGCCGAGACAGGTCTGATGCTGCGCTCCATCTATTTCTTTTGGCAGTAACTGCCAAATACCAGTCCTCACTCGGTGTTGTAACTCTGGGGTGACCTATACTGTAACGTCTACTCATATTACCATCATCTTGAAACCATTGCTAAAGCCTGAAGATAACACTCTAGGCGATTCCACGTTCTTCGGAATACTTCGAGCTAGGTACACCCACACATTCCAGACGTCCGATAATGCTACCACGTAAAAAATCATCCAAATGCGTCCTTTGTATCATAACTATGTGGTTATTGCACTGAAAGGCATATAAAGCGCTTGTGGACAATTTTATTTCTTTGCCTGTATTTCTTATATATCCCAATCTTACACTCTTGTTATTGTGACGTATTATAGGTGCCATATCTGGTGACTTCCTGCAATTTGCATATGATTCTTAAAGATGTGTGTAGTCATTTTAAGGGTGATATATCTATATTTTCGAGTTCGATTTCCGCGTGACTCTGAATTATCCTTAATTTATGGGCATGAGTGTATTCTGGTTCAAGGTCTTGTGTTGGCTAAAGTTTCTCACACACATTTAGGATGTCTAATTTTCAAATAATGTTTCAGCTAAATTTCTTTTTCGGAAGAAATATCTGGCTGATTCAATTGGAAGATTGAAGAAATGTCTTGTTTATTATATTGCGAAGTTGAAGAAATCTCTTATTCGAAATTCGGTTGAGAGGAAATTTCTTGTCCATCCAATTAAGAATTTGAAGGAAATTGTTGTTCGTCCAGTTGAGAACATTTAATGTAGGATTTCACAAGAAATAAAAACTATTATCGGTTCCATAAAAAGCATTATTTCATCCACCATTCTTCTAAAATTAAGTTTGATACAATCTTTCGCTATTAATTGTCTTTCCTTTAGGAAAATCACATTATGTCTGAGATTGCACTTAATCAAATACAAATAGTTTCATGAGAGAAAATGCATATAAACGAAAAATATATTTCGTATTACTCAAATATAAATAATTTATCATTTAAAAACAAAATTAACCGATTACATTACTCTATCATCAATTGTATAATAATTAAGATAAAGTCAAATAATTTTCATTTTATCCCGGTGTTCATCAAGAACATTCCTTTGGGCTGAAACTGGGTGACAAAGATTCTATTACGAAATCTGTTTAGAACTGGTAACCAAGGAAACGAGAATATTAGTTGAAGGATGATTTCACAAGATTCTTATCACATGTGTTCCAAGAATACCTTTCACTCGAAACAGAATATTGGATGACAGCTGATGAGATAAAAAAGGCAATAAGTTTGCTAAATAAACACGTACTTACCTAAATAGTGAGGTATTGAAAGCCAACACACTCCCACAAACAGAGGAGGGGGGGGGGGAATATATCCGGAATAGAGGAATGTTTTCTTCCAAGAATCATCTCAGAGTGAGTGAATGGATGCTTAAGCAGGGCGTGTGAAATGTTACTCCTCAAAATGTCATCGAAGTTACAGATTAGTCTGTTATTTAACACGTATTCTCTTGTTATTCGATGAAAGAAGTGGATATTTCAAATGATTAAAATTGTTGGATTTACGAACCATTTAATTTCAGGTATGTTTCTTTTTTAAAAATTTACAATAAAAGATTAAAAAGTAATTTTTTTTACTTATTTTATTAATAAATACAATTTAGCGCATTAGTATAATTTCATCACGAAAGTTATACATTTGATCCTGACTGCGGTGCTGTAGGGTCTGGGTTCGAATCCCAGGTAAGACATGGATGTTTGTTTTATATTTCTTCTCTTCTTTGTGATGTGTGCTTCACGCTTACTTCTATGTAAGCACCGTGTGATACTTTATGGTGCACGGGGTTATAAATGTTCTCAATAAAAAAAAAAAGAAGAAAGTAACACATTTGATTCGAAGTTTTTTTTAAAGATGAATAGTATTTTAGAGTAAAAAGATAATATGAGAGAAAATCTATTTTAAAATTTGCATTTATTTAAAAATCAATTTGCCTAAGAACATGAAATAATTTTTCAAAATATTAATTTAAAATTGAAACGGGATATTTTTTATGGGATTATGTACTATCTCTTCTTGTGTGAGAAAGGTAATGCTTATCAGGAAAGCAGGAGCTTTGCCCTAGCAGAAGATTTATTAACAATATTAACAAAAAAGCCAAATCAGAATGTGTAGCTCGTAAGAAACCCGCCAAAACCGATCTAAGGATTCCTTGATGAATTACTCCTAGCATTCCATGGTGAGGTAGACTGCTCCTCTCAGTACACCTTATACTTTTCTAAAGTACTGCTCACGGCCTTCTGAAATGGAAATCTGCATATCTATATACAGCTTTTTTCCTGGATAATCTCACCTGGTAACAACTTTATTAATCACTAGCAGTTACCAGTCCGCTTCGCTTTCAGGATGTTTAATGAGCATATATTGTTTTTAAGGTAGTATTTCAGTGTGACGGCCGAAAATTTCACGTTTTGTTTTGTGCATTTTTTTAACAAGAAAATAAAATGCGATCGTTTTGTAACTTTTACATACTTTTATTAGTATTTTAAAGTGTGAAAATAGTTTTTTTGGACTTATTTTTACACAAATTTGCGTATAATTTTTTATGTCAAAGGGAAGTTCTCGAAAAAAAGGTGAGCTGTTTGGGGGAAGCACACAACCTTCCTTAGACCCCTAAAATAAAAAACTTAAAGAGACTATTGTTCTGTAGACTTTATTCTAATGAACTAACCAATAATATGCATACTAAAAAGAAAAAAACAAGGGGGGGCGGGATGGGGGGCATGTGGAAAAAAAAAGTTTTTAAAATCTAATTTTTTTCGTTAATAAATTGTATAAAAAAATTAATTTATTATTCAACAATTGAATGATTTAAAGGTTAGGTATTTAGCTATGTGTGTCTAGAATAACAGATCAAAGTTTTAGCTAAATCGATTGAATAGTTTTGAGTCAGTGCTTCCCCAAAATTTCAAAAACATGGCTTCGAGAAAAACGCGTTTAAAGTTTTAACAATATTTACATTAATCAGCTATACCTGTGCATAGAGCAATCCTTCCGTTACCTCATAGATATCATTTTCAGTGGCTTTGAGAGCCCTACGTAAGGTTCTGGCCTCTTTATAGTTAGCTTCTGCAGTTTTTCTGCCCTCAAAATTTGTGCATTGTCAATAGTGTCAGAGTAGTCTTTGGCTGCTTGACCTGTTGTGACGCCTATCACCTCTATTACTTTGAGTATAGGTAGAAAACTCTCATTAAAGATCAGGACATCCTGCAACCACATGTGTTGCCACTCATGCACCGGATCCCAGGAGTCATTTTTCAACAAGACAATTCTCAGCTTCACACGGCAAGGGTGTCATAAGATTGTCTCCGCACTGTTACTACCCTTCCTTGGCCTACCCCATCCCCAGATTTGTCTCCAATTGAGCATATCTGGGATCATTTGGGACGGCGAGTTGGGCATCCCACGAGTTTGAACGAACTAGAGGCAAGTTTTCAGCAAATATGGAACGAAATGTCTCAAGACATCATATAGAGCTTATATGCCTCAATGCCCGATTGTATCGCATCGTGCATTCGCACTATATGGGGTTCAACAGTGTATTAAATCCTCCGTTTTTTTGCCTTTTTCTCTGAAATAAAGGATTTTTTCTTTGATTTTCTAATCATTTACTTATATCAAAGTAGTCATTACGTATGTAAATTTTCGTTTCATTTTGACCCCTCCTTCTTGTTGCGCTAATTTTTTTGTCCATAAGTGTATAAATGTCAATCAGTTGAATTATTTAAAAATATTTATATGTAAATTACTTATATATATGGATTACTTTATATAATATATATGTTTAGATGGTACTTACGTAGTATCGCAACAAAGTCAACGTTCAAGATAATTCGCCAAGTTGGCAACCTTGATTTCCCATATATCGTACGCGCTGAATAGGCAACCATGTGCTTCCTAAAATATAATGTCGCCAATACCGTTGCGTTAATACGTAAGTACCGTTTATATAACTTATGCAACGCCGTATACTATGTAAGACAGGCCAGGAAAACTTATGCTCAGAGAGACGTTTACTTTTCTTAAAATTCTCTAAGCAAACAAAAGGAAAGGCTTCGTACATTTTCACAATGAATGCTTTTATTTTCTCGTAATCCCTTAGTTGTCAATACTAATATAAACCAAAATATTGGCAATTTTCTCTCCAATGAACTTCACTAAAATTTCGGATTATAATTCTTTTGGCACATTTTTGTATTTAAATGCTTTTTCTACTGAATCAGAATTAGATCCCATTTGTGTTTCGTTTCTTCTTATCTTCAATCTGGTACATAGGAACACTCTTTTTTTCCAATTATTTTCCTTTGCTCTTCTTGTTCACTTGCTATGTGCCTAAAAAGTTTTCCATTCGAAACTAAGTGACACGAGCACGATTTCCGACTAGAGCCGAAAAAAACCGAGTAGTGTAACGGACCCGAATCTGACGCTCCATTTAAATTCTCTTCAGCAAAACGGGACTAAAGAAGTTGTCACTTCAACAAGTATATTCAAAAATTTCTTTTTATTTATTTGAAACATATTTTTGTATCTTAAGAAAAATTCTTTTATTTCATTTAAAAACTAGAAGGGTGATAAAAAGAAGAGAGTGGCAGATGTTAAAAGTGTCATGTCAAACAGCCTTGTTGCAGTCGTTGCGTATGTAGTTTCCCATTCTGCATTTCTTAGATGGAACAGAAACCACACATTTGCGTCTGCAGAGGTGGTTTGTTTATTAAACAAGTTTTTAATTCAGGTTAAAATCCCGATTTATAAACCTGTGGATAAACTTCAATAATGTCAGTCACGAATTTTGCAACCGGGATCACTAAGTAAAACCATGAAACAGTTACATATATATAACTACACATAAATACTCTTTAAAAAGTCATTAAAAATAACAGACCAACATTTGCGGCTAGATCTTTACACTAGAATAAGTTGGAAAATTTCTCTAATAACTGATGTCGTCAGCGCTTGGCTGATTTTGAGCGAGCCGCCACTTCGAATCCTTATTATCTATCGAATATAAAGGGTATGACCCACATTAAATTTATCTGGGCTCAAAATACCAATGTTGATGGGATGTGGAAGTTAGGATTAGTTGAAGTCCTGTCTTCGTGCCATTTGATTATGGTACAAAGTTGCGTGATTCGATGTCAATAGCTTTAATGTTGCAATAAAGTGAAACATTGAGACAAATTTAACCAATGAAATATAAGTCACTAATAATTAATTCATTGGTATTTATTTATTTTTCTTTATTATTTTGTAAATTTACCAAACCGCAACTAAAGATTGGAACAATATTAATCTAATGGCACACAGTCATGACTAAAATACCAGAAGTTAAAGAACTCTCGAAACATATAATTTAACCAAACACTGCTTAAAGGGCTGGTTTTGCGAAGTAGGATTCAAAAGTGTTCCCGGACTGAGCCTGTAACGTGAACAATTTTTGTAGTAGAGCAACTACGATAACATTTCTGTGTCACTGCATTTTTCCAATTTCTTATGAAGTTTATCCCAAATTACGTGTTCGGTGGCTTGCCACGGCGTCGTATTTTGTAGGTGGATGCATTTAGCAGCCGGCGATTGAATAAAATTGCTTTTGTTGAGCAGAGAATAATATCACATTTTTTTGTGTTGGCTTGGAAAAGAGTGCTACGGAGACTTACGAAATGTTGAAGCATGTTTAAGACAGTGATACATTATCGCGAACTGAAGATTTTGAGTGACATCAACGTTTCAGAGAAGGCAGGGAATGTGTGTTACAGACTACGAACGCTCTGGACATCTACAGACTTCCCGCACCTCTGAATACATTGAAAAATTTTCTGCGGCAATATGTAAGAACATGCTTCAAATAAAGACGAGATGAAAATGAAAAAAAAAATGCTTTGCCACATCCTTCTTACTCCCCTGAGTGACCGCGGTAGCCTAGTGGTCAAGGTATTGGATCATGTCTGGCTTGTCATGAGTTCGAGCCCAGTACGACTAAAGACCCGGCGTGTTGGGCAGCGATCCACGTTAAATCTGTCGAGAGCTGAAACGTCTTTCCTTTGGTGTGGTGTGGTAGTTAGGAGAGGGAGTGCTAGCTCAGTTGTCGTCTTCGTCACTTGACCATGGTTCAGAATTACGAGGTCCGTCACCAAAAGCCCTCGTGTAGCTGAACAGTGCGACGTTAATATTCATTCACGCTTACTCCCCTGATTTCGCCCCCTGAAATTTCAGAATATTTCCTGAACTGACACGTCACTTAAAGGATCGTCGATTTCAATCTGCAGATGAAGTTAAAAATTCATCGCAGGCTGAATTAAAGGATATGGCTAAAAATGGGTTCCAGAAATGTTTCGATAAACTTTACAAGCGATGGCCAAGGTGTGCTGTTACTGAAGCATCTGATTTCGAAGGAGGATGTGTTTCAGCAACTTAAATGATAATATATTTTATGTTATAGACTCAGTACGGGAACTTTTTATTCCTACTACGTATGTATTAAAACTTAACTTCCCACCTAATACAGAGGAGAAACCTGAAGGCCTACTCATGTTTTGTTCTCGTCATTCAATAATGAAAGAAACAGTGTTTGTGGTCAGGTTGGTTTTAGTTAATTAATATTGCTATTAGCAATGTATCTTGTACCTAAAAGTTTCGATCAGAGGATAAGAATGTCGTTGTAGCAAATGGTTATGACATAGAGTTGCGCATGGTTGGCTATAGTTTAGTTGATTCTTATGTTCGAGTCCCGATTTCACTAAAGATTCATCATGTAGCACGTGTAAAGTCAGAGGAACTTTTAAGTCCCACTCATAAGTCTTAAGTAAAAAGAGAAGGGTGCCAGTTCAGGTGTCGACTTCGTTATCCAACCGTCGTTTTGTATGACGAGACATAATATGCAGATCTTTGCGTCGGGCAGATCCAGGCGGCCAAAACTTTCATTACAATTTCACCAAATGGTTTACGAGAAAGAAGATATTTATATAATATTTTATGCGTTTGTGTAGCTTTCACACTACGGGAGAAATTTATGGTTCAGTTTGATTAAAGAGATGAAGCTGTTATAACAACTTAACAATATTTGCGGAATTTCGAGATTCGAACCTATGGCATATAACTCGCATATTACCTATCATGAACTTCTAAACCTAGTCTTTCGTAGCGTGATCCATATTATTCAAATGAATCATTAATCTGGTGAAACTAAACCAAATAGCTGATGTTTATACCGTGGTCTTTTCTTCTGAAATCATCTCTTAAAAAGTCCGAACACTTCGAGTATATTATCACAAATAGACAAAATAATTTTAGTTGTTTGTTTCAGTGAACACTCTGGTTGCCGATTTCTGCCTGGCATAAATGTCTATCAGTCACAGTCACTCGTAATTTCAAACTATATTAAATGATGAGCATGACATCTGAAATGGTACCACACTTATATCTAATTTCCACGCGAAGGAGAAACTTTGCAACAAGTTCCTTTTAATTGTGCATTAACCCCATTACTCATTTCATTGGATCTTCTTTGCAATAAAGACTCGATCTGGTCATCACCAGAAACAAATTCCTTATTTCATTTTTGCATTATTAATGCTATTTTCCTCGGATAATTTGTGAAATAGATGTTTAATCGTTATTTGAATTGGTATCTTACCCGCATTCTTTTTTCTCCTGATTTCCTATGATGTCTCGTGGCCGCGGTAGCCTTGTGGTCAAGGTATCGGATCGTGGCTGGCTTCTCACAAGTTCGAGCCTAGTATCACTGAAGACCCACCGCGTAGGGGAGCGAAGCACGTTAGATCTGTCAAGAGCTCAAACGTCCTTCCATCGGTGTGGTGTGGAAGTTAGGAGGGGTGAGGGTGCGAACTCAGGTGTCGTCCTCGTCACTTGATCATGGTTCAAAATTACGAGGTCCGTTACCAAAAGCCCTCGTGTAGCTGAATAAGGGGACGTTAATGTTCATTTACTCCCCCATCACGTAGCGCAAATTGATGATTATTTGCTCATTTTTATTAATTATATCCCAGGGACATCACGAGGGCTATTAAAGACGGACCTCGTAATTTTGAACTACGCTCAAGTGACGAAGATGATTTCTGAATTGACGCCCTCTTATCCGAACTTCTACGCTACGCAATGTGAGAACATTGAGCCACGATAGATTTCACTTATATCAACCTCTGTGCGTGTTCTTTAGTGTAATCAGGACTCTTAACCAGGACTCGACATGAATACTTTCTTCCAAGAGTTTACAATCATGACCCCTCAGTTACCCTAACTACCATATCACGTGATTACTATAATTGCTTCAAAAACAACGACCGACATTATTAAAGACGATTATCATAAATGAAATTGAATCTCGGAATTGCAATTCCTTGCCCCACTAAGTAGTTTATTTAATCAAAGTCCCATATGTACTTGGGACCAGTATTTCGGAAAAGTTTTAAAAGATTGTATTGTCTTCCTCTTTTTAATTAATTAATTAAGTAAATTAATACACTAAAATAGCTGTAGTAAACATAGGTCATTGACATATAACTTTAGCATGACCACTAACCTTTTTTTGATGAATTACAGTAGGATGTTAAATCTCTTGTATTCAGGCACACACCCTTTTGGAGTGGTGTTTGCAGATTCGGTTGTCATCCTAGTCGTTTGGCCGCGGTTCATGATTACGAGGTCTGTCGACAGTAGTCCCGTTACGTTAATAAACAGTAGTCACAGACGTTAATAAACAATCAATCAACCAGTCGCATCCAAACGCTTCGGGTTACAGTACCCAAGGGGCTATGGTTACGAACTTGAGGCCGATGTGTCATGAGCTCCAGTCCTAGTACCACTGAAGTCCCACCATGTAGAGGGGCTGATTCACATTAAATGTTTCGTGAATATAAGTCCTAACATGGATGTAGTGTGGTGGTTTGAAGAGGAGGTGTCACAGCTCAGGTATCCTCGGCACTTGACCGATGCTCAAAATTACGAGGTCCGTCACCAATAATCCTCATGCTGTTTTATATTGTGACGTTGGTAAATACTATTCACGGAACGTTTCCCAGAAAGTTCTAAAATATTACCTAATTTGTTAATAAGCTTAATTTAAAAAAAATAGAAAAAATAAATAGTAATAATCTTAATATGCTGTGCAAGAAAAAATATTGTAATGGCATCTTCTAAAGCTCAGACATGAGAAAAAGGAGTTTCTCTTATTAGAGATTACCTCTGAAACACCAATTGTTGTCTGGAGCAAAAATCCATTTTTTTTATGTATAAATATTGTTAATAGAAGTTTTTAAAGAACTAGTTTGATATATATCACGGGGCAAGGCACCCAACGCTACTTGGCGCGATTAAGTAATCATGCCAAGCAACATTTGTTGTCGCTGGAATGGAATCCAAGATAACGGCCTAGCGGTTTCAAATCGTAAGGAAGTTAATTTTAATGAATTGTTTTGAAAAACATAGAAATATATTTCAAATGAAGATTATAAGATTATAAGAAGAGATTGAGAATAACCAAGATCAATCAATAAATAATGAATATTCTTATAATATAATATATATATATAAAGGTATATGTATACTACTAATAATATTATGCAGTGTATACAATAATAACCTTATAATATAGTTTAATAGTAATTATATGTAACATTTATTTAGTATGATTTAATAATAATAATTACCATGTAAAATCCGGCGTATAACGTGCACTTTTAACACAAAAAATAAGATGGAAATTTAAGGGTGCGCGTTATACGCCGGGTATAAAAACGATAGCTTTAAAAATAACAAAAGAGATGAACATAAAAAGAATTTGCTTCTATTTGTATCGCGAAATACTGTTTATTTAAAAGAAATGAGAGACTTGCTTTATGAACTAAAAGATGTATAGTGTTTTAGAAATATACTATTTTTTTCAAAAATTTGGAATAATACCTCGAATAAATGACTTCAAAACATAAGAGCAATGTATACTAATGTGTCAGATTTCTTCGTAAAAAAGGGGGTGCGCGTTATACGGCGAATATACCTAAAAATTAAAAAATGCAGCTTGAAAGTATAGGTGCGCGTTATACACCGGTGCGCGTTATACGCCGGATTTTACGGTATATATAATAATAATCATATAATATTTAATAATAATTATAGAAAAAGAATAATGTAATATAATTAATGCATTGTAATATAATTAAAATTATGTATAAGAATACTCATACAACAAAATAATTATAAATAAATAACATAATAATAATTAGAAATAAATAGCAAAATAAAAATTATAAATATATAACATAATAATAATTACAAATAGATAACATAATATGTAATAATATTTATAAATAAATATAATAAAAAAACTATTATAAACAACGAATATTAACACACATAATACTAATAGTATTTTTATATTATATTATTAATAAAATAATTCAAATGCAATGAAAATGGTTACATTTTTAAGGAAATCGAATTAAAATCGTCTGAAATTAATAGGGTTACAGCGGGAAAAAACCAATAAAAATTAATTCTAATATACGTTATCCCCATGGCAATCACATCGCCAGACGATAAAAATATCAAGGGAAGCATATTGTAATGTTATCGCCTGTCTTGGCGAACGTAAATAACAACCTGACGCGTGCTCCGTTATATCAAACTAGCACCGAAGGAGTTAACCAAACATTGGAGAAATATGGCCCAAACAACTATCCTTATTTCGTTAGCCAATTTCGTCTGGGTTAAACTCAAGCCATCATGCACCTAATCCAGTGCTTCTCAAACTTCCAATAATAGCGACCCACTTTTCAATCATAATTTTTATCGCGCCCCCTTATACAATAATAATGCATTGAATGCAATAATATTGCATTTTGACGTTAAAGCTACAATACGAGTTTAATTATAAACAGTAAAAATTAATAAGATAAGTATATTAAATTTTATATATGTTACTTTTTAAAGTAATATATATATTATTTTTCTTTCTCGAATTTTTAAATTGGAACAGATTTCAAAATGTGGTAGCTGCTTTGAAGACAAAATATAGATCTCAGCCAAATATAGAAAAAGTACTCAGTGTCAATTTCTAATCGTAAACCTTCCTTTGAAAAACTTTCCTATGCAATACAAGCGTATGGAAGTGGCTAATACTTATTAAACTTATTCTTAATTTAGTATTAATAAATTAGTTATAAAAAATACCTTGTGCAGCACTGATACATTAAAAGTATACTGTCTGAAAGTACCCACTCTTCGCGCGCGTGCACGAGTTCATTTTTTAAAAAACTAAAACATCCTCGATATAACAGCTGAATTGTCAGGAGAGTAAACCCAAATGCGCGACAATGTTTACGAAAATGTAAAATGATATTTTAAAATGAATGCTCATATTATAATTAGTTTTCAGCGAACTGTAATTTTAAGCCTCACAGAATTAGCATTTAGAATTAATGTTGAATAATGAAAAATAATATAAAATTCCGATGAAAAACAATTGCGTTATTTTTAATACTTAAAGCGAGAAGACTTCAAAGTGTTTTATCCCGGGAGCAGGCACACACTCGATACTAACTCGGGATGATTAAGTCACCCCAATCCTTTTTTTTAATAATTATTTTTATTGTACACGATGCAAATCGTGATTCCAGTGAATAATTTAACTAAGAAAAAGTATACTTACCTACTTTCAAGGACTTTTCAATTTTTCTTTGGTAACAAAAAGTTTTTCCAGAATTAACGATTTCGTGATTTGTGTGCCCTACGCGACCACTTCCGGGTTAAAAGTGTGTTCAATTTCATAATATGGATGTTACTGCTAAAAAATTGTGTAAAACGTTTTTCATTATGCTTTATATGTTTGAGAATACTCATAAAAATAAATCTTGGTCAAGTAATCCTTCAAAGTGCAATCTGTGGTTTTCCAAATATCATAAACTCTTTTACATGGAAAAAACGCAACAGAGAAATACATTATTTACAACTTCCCTAAATGAGAAACAGACACATAAGAGAGGGGTCATAACTAACTGTACCAATAACTTAGAAGGTCAAACAGATGATCAGCAAATTATTCTGCTGCCTACAGCTAAAATGTGTGTGTGTGTGTGTACACTACTTCAAATATAATAACAGTGATGAATTTTTTATCTTCCTAAATTTTTTCGATTCTGGGTCTGGGTTTTGTCTTTTCTCTGTGAACGAGTAGTATTTTAGGTTTAAAAAGGAAACGTAATAAAAAATCTATCATCATGGGATTACAGCAAATCAAATAGAAGTAGATGATATATGTAAATTATATCAGAGTGCATTTTTTATTATGTCTGAAAGTATTTTGCTTTAATTCGTTCTAGTAAATTAATTATTTTTTAAATCTTTTATTTTTGATATGCTCGCGTCCCCCTCGTAGGCTTATCGTGCCCCACAGTTTGAGAAACGCTGACCTAATCCAATGAATAGGTCTAAATTGATTTTTATTGTAATCTAAATCGTCACAACTAATAACAATCATTGATAGCCTGAAAGAGCGTTAATAGAGTGAAGTTAACAAATCCATTCATGCCAAAACAATGAAAATAGATGAAGTAATTGTTTGCTATCTTCCATCAAAAATCAGATGTAGATATTGAAATTGTGTGCCTTTCATGCTCATTTATTTTATTTGTTTTTAACGGATTTGGGTTATTTGTTTAATGCTCTTTTCAATCAAATGGCTGTAACATTAAGTAATCAGTATAATTTTTCAACAGCGTTATATTTTTATCTTTTACGTTAATCAATTTTTCTCCGATTCATAATTTTAGATAGAGAGGTGCGACGTTAATATTCACTCACGTTAATATTCACTGCCTGTATGCAGTCAGGATGAAGCCTTTCTCCTACGCCTTACATATTTTCGACCATCACTATTGAACAATGCGATATCTTGGTTTCATCGCTCTGTATAACTTGTGATCACTAATCATTTGTCCAATTAATGCGTTCCTTTGCCCACTGTGGTCTTTTTTAGCGCTGCTGTGAATTGGGACGAGGCTTTTTTCGTGGAATTCTACTTTTTAGTCTTAACATCTACTAATCTTCTCCTTATTGTTTTTGAACTGACAGAAACACCAGTATCATTCAGATAACTTCTGATGACCGTGGATGACATTATTTTATCTTTGAGACATGGAATTTTTGTTCTGTCTTCAACAGATGAGGTGCATCTTTTTCGGCCTTTTTCTGCTTTTATTAAAATTAAATTTGTCTCCTGACGTCTTAAACAAAACTTTCAGTTACTCATTATTTGATGTCATTGTTTCTTGACTAAATATCCTTGTTGTTCTAACAAGGAAACAATCCTTACCTCAATCCTATCGGAAACTTGAGGCACCTTTTGAAAACTCTTGTCCGAATGAGGCATCCATGAAATAAAAGGGAATTAATTAAGATTATAATTGTTTTCTGGCATCATGAAATAAGGAAGGAAGAGCTTAAAACTATTTTCAGCTCAATGAAACATCGATGTGAAGCTGTAATAAAAAATAAAATCTACCCTACTAAGTTGTGACATCCTACTACTACCCACAGTGAGAGGATCCAGTGGTGGCACATGGCGATTTTTTTCAACCTACGATATGTGCGATTTTTCTTATCTATCACCGTCTATCAGACGGATATTCCTAAAGGTTTTTTGTGTTAGGTATCATCATTTTAAATTACTTTTATATGAATATAAATAATTTTTAATCAGTTTTATAAAAATACTAGTCACAATTCTAGTGATAAAATTATATTGTTGTGCTTGATTTAATCCCACACATCTAATTTGAGCCATACTCAATTTCATGAGCTATAAGGACATTTTAAACAGTCCTAAAGGTAAAAAAATTCAAAAAAAATTACGTACCCGTCTGTCAGACGGATGTTTCTCAGTGCGGCAAAAAAATTGATGTGTTGCGGTCAGAGGGTTAACTCTATTTTCAGCTCAATGAAGCATCGACGTGAAGCTGTAATAAAAATATAAAGGCTACCCGACTAAGCACTGATAACTCGCTGCTATCATCAGTATCTATATAATGTATATCGATATTTATCGCAGCATAACTCTTTTTACGTTGCAAATATTTGAATTTTTTTTGTACTGAATTTAGTATTTTGTCTTTAAAATGATATAACATACTTTGCATTTTGTGCAACGTAACATTTTCTATAAGCATACAAACTTAAAAAACAAAATAATTTTCAAAAGTGTCCACAATTTTGTCCACCACTGTATTTTGAAAATGATTGAAAAGGATTTGTCTCATCTGGAACCTTTTTAGAACCCCTTTTGGATAACAGAGAAAAAATTTTGTAAATATTTCACAGAAAATTTCTCTATCATTTAAAAATTCTGCTTTCTTTCAAATTTTACTTTGGGTACTTTACGCTTTCCAATCAGTAATCATTTTAAGAATTTTTTGTGTATTCAGTAAATGTTTTATCTCTTCGGTGATGCTAGTTTTAGATTGAAATTAATTTCAAGATAATTTAGATTTTTTTTTTTTAATCAAGAGATTTTAATTTAGAGAACTTTTTTAAACTGATTGAGAGAAGTTAAAAACAGTTTATTTTGAAAGTTTGTATGCCTAATCTTTATAAAAATGATCTAAATAAATAAAGCATAAAAAAATATTAGGTGCATTGTGCAAGACGAAGACTATTAAAATTTTTTTAAAATTAAGTTAAGTATATGAGAAAGAGAAAGAGAGAGAGAGAGAGAGAAAGAGAAAGTGAGAGAGAGATTGAGACGAGAGAGAAAAAGAGATTGAGAGATTTCAGGATTTTTTAATTATAACATTCCTAAAATCTCTATTTTTAAGAAGATTCAAATTTTTAAATCGTATGTTTAGAAAATGTTTATTTTTAGAATGCAATAAATAAATATTTAAGAAATGAATTACTCGTAAAATAATTTATTAAAAGCTAGCTGTTAAGAAAATTGTCATAATGGATTTTTACTTATTTTCGAATAACTTTATAACAAAAAGAAAAACTGAGAATTATGTGACTGAATTTTTTTTATTTAGATTTATTGAAGTAATTGGCAAAAAAAATAAACCTCGACTGTTTGCCTTATTTCAGGATGGACTATTTAAAAAAATTTGGGAAAATTACGCTCTTGTATGCAATGAAAGTACGAAATTGAAAACTCTACTTTTAAAAGGGGGAGGGTATTACTCTTAATATACTTAGGCTTCAATTTCTTCCCTTGGCGTGCAGTGGAAGTCTTAGGAACGGTCTAACCCAGGGTGATGATGATTGATGACGATTATGGGTTTTTTTTGGCGCAAGAGCCGATTTCGGCTATACTGCGCCAAACATTTGTTGTCTGTGATCTAGACGTGAAAAGAAGAAAAGGAAGAATGGGATGACAAGAAAGAGGGTCGAAAATAGAGAAGGATCACTAGGGTACCCCGGGTTCGTGAAACCCGTGTTTACCAAAGACAGTAAATCCCTTGGGAAAAGGAAAAGTTTGCTAGGGTATCTCGGGATTGTGTGACACCCGTACTCACCTAAAGAAGGTGAGCCCCTGAGGGGGTCTAACCCAGGGATGGCGAACCAATGGAACACGACACAATATTTTAAGCACTCCACCGATCAAAATGGTATGCATTTTATTTCAAAATAACAAAGTTCACTATGAAGTATTACGATCAAACTCGAGTGATTGATCGCGGTGCGGTGGGGAGCACACTCGTTTTTTATTGTCTTGCTTTAGTTACGTCGCGGACTACAATTGCTAATGATGCGAAGTTTGTCTATGCATAGCATAGCAAATTTCGTCGGCATAACTGAATTTTAAAATTTATTTGTGTTATATTTACGATTTTAAACTGTTATTTAACAGGGCTAGTTCAGCAAAAAAAAAAAAAAGAAAAAATGAAAGAGCAAGATAGTAAGTGTAACAGAGAATTTCAAACTTGGTAGACAGAGAAACATGGCATGATTAGTAAAAACGACAAAGCGGTGTGTGTCTTATGTTCTGGAACAATGGTATGTAGAACAGTCTGTAAAACGGATTCCAGATACACACATTTAACTGCTTAAAGAAGCTGGGTTATGCTATTTTAAGCATATTTTTATCTACTTATGCTTGCTAGTCATTATTTTCAGAGACGAATAGCATTAAAGTCTCACATAGAAAACTTTTGGCAGACGACTCCAGTTCAGTGTGTATTCTGCGAAAAGTATATAACATCTTACAATCCTAATATAAGTTATTTGTCACCTATATATAATCTTCAAAACAACAGAAGTCATACTAGTGTTAATTTAATTTGAATTGCACGTATAACAACAATATTTATTACTATACAGTTCAAAATGCAATTTTTCGTAGTAAATAAAGAGTTTTGAGTTGCTACTAGTTAGTTTTATTATTTTTCCAATAATCACAAATCGAAATTATTTGATGGCTCATTCATACCTCATTAAATATTTCTTTAGAAAAAATAGCCCGTTGATCCATAAAGGTTCGCCACCCCTGGTCTAACCGATCTAGAAACGTTCACGTCATTCAACTAGCTTTGAAAATAAAATGTTCGTATTATTCTCAAGCCGGGGTGGGCATCATATTGATCGCGATCGACCAGTGGACCGCCAAAACATTTTGAGGTGACCGCCTGAAGATACTAGCAGTAATTATATACAAGATTGGCTGACAGTATGCAGACTAAGAGTCTTCTACTAACTAATATAACGAAAATTAACTTCAGATAAAAATGTTTTATTTTTAATGTATTTTGTGTTGTTTCATAATAAATGCACCATTTGATATTATTATATTTGTGGTTATTATTATTTTTTTTTGTATCTTGCGTTTTCTTTTAAACGTGGTTTTAAAAGTGGTTTTTTATTTTACTTCTGTAGGCAAGTACATCTTCCGTATTAAGTATTAAATTATGATAATAACCTTTTCCTATCCTCACCACACCTACGACATTGGGCAATGGCACAAACACGAATTTTTCAAGGGCGCGCCCCACGGGTGGAAGGTCTACCAATCTCGTATCATACCCTAATACGTAGCCAAACATATTTTTTTTTTAATTTTGTTGATTATCGGGAGCAAAAAAAAAAGAGCAAAATAAATTAATAAATAAATTACTAAATAAATAATTAATACTAATTAATAAAAGAATACTAATAATAAATACTTAAATTCCTTTTACGTTCTTTATACATGAAATTTTAAGAATCGGAAAAGCAATCCGTAACAATCCGGACCCGTGGACTCCTCCCCTACCCCTTGGGGCCGCCATTAGCACTGGGTGGACTGCAACTCCTTGAAAAAATTAGAAGTAGCCCCTACCCTGGAAAAGTCTGCCCATCCATGCTCTAAAGTATATTCCGAGTAATAATATTTTTTTTTAAAAAAAGAAAACTCCAATTGTATGCATCGATCTTTTAATCATACATCGAATGTTTGCTTTTTATTCTTATTTCAAAAATCCTAATCAACATCGTGTAAAATTCAAAGTTCTTTGATAAATTAGAGTCTTCGATTATTTTTATCTAGAGGAGAAAGAGGGGAAGGGAGAAAAAGAATATTTTTCAAAGGAAATCAGATTTACTGAAGGAATGTTAGGAGTTTTTCTTTTTTTTCAACCTCTACCGTTGAGAAATAAACATTTGGTGTTCGGATAATATTTTGATATTCGATGTAGCACTTCAGTCATTCCACAAATAGATAGAAAATCTATGCTGTTATCCAATGATAGATATCCCTAATTCCTTTTAAGCCTAAGAAAACAATGATAAAGGTTGCTGCGTATTTACTTTTTAAAGTAGCTTGCCTTTTCTTCGGAGTACCTTAGAGTGTGCTTCGAGTACTATGTTGAGTGTACGCGGAGGAAAGAGTTACGCACTATGTTTTCTCGGATCCTTATGAATAGCTCTTAGTGATATTCTCAAGAAATCGCCAACACTCTGAAGAAAGCATAGACATTATTTTAAAACTGAATAATTATACAGATTCTAGCAAAAGTATTGATTGAATAGTTAATTTCCTTGAAAAAGATGCTTGTGTTATAAAACTCGGTAGATTTTTTTTTTGTATTTTCTATCAACCCGTCAGGTCTCATAACGTGTATCTAATCTGGTCGAACACAAAATTCTGATTTCCAATACATATTCAGCGACAGTTTTGTTCAGTCGTTGAAATATATTGAATGATTTAAGAGTTAGATAAAAATATTATAGAGAGAATATTAGGATCCCATATCGAGCATAACTACAAGGTAAGTTATTCTTTATAAATTACCGCGACTTTTGCATATTTTTGTAACTAAATATTTATTTTATTTTATTTTAAAATACTTTCTTTCTCTAGGATCATTTGTCCTACCTATGAGCATTGGGATTTTTATTTAAATTTTCTTTAATCTTATCAAAAGTTTATTTGTAATATATGTCAAGAGTAAAATTAATTTAAGTTTGATTTTTATGTTTAAAATGATTTAGGAGTAATAAAAAAAAAGACTCAAGAACCTTTATCATCTTTGATTAATTAGAGTAGCAGAAGAGTAATAAATTTTTAGTGAAAATATATTTAAATGGGAAAAATACTAAAATGTGTGTTTCAAATACATTTTTCACTGGTATTTTAAGTAAATTTCTTAAAATACCTTCTCGTCTTTTTTGTGCATAAACTTTGTCTAGAATACTTTAAAAATATTAAGATTTAAAATACGTTAAACTAATAATTTTTTGTTTAGTTTTGTAGATATCATGGCACTCTTATTTATCAACATAATGTTGATTGAAAGAATGTATATTCAAGGTTATATATAATAATTTTTTCATGAAAATTAAGAATTTTAAGTTTTTGATAGATTTTTTTTTGTTTATATCACTGGTGTATAACGATCATATTCCATTCGTTTCGTAAAATTTGTTGATTTTGATGAATTGTAATTTCTTAAATGAAAAATGAAAGAAAATTTAGAGCAAATGTATCGTCTTAATTCTTGGTGTAAATATTTAAACTATTTACGGTACGCAATTACATTTAAAAATAAATAAATATATGCGTTCAATTTACTTTTTCAACTCAATGATATATTCTGTATTGCAGATAATCAGAGAAGTATGATTAGTCTGATATTCTTCACCGACCTGAAAATACGAGAACAGAAGAGACAAATGGAGTTCTGTTTCGATTCAAGAATTGTGAATATAAATCTTAACAGAGTTTAACAGAGAAGTTTTTTTTTCGTTCAAGAGAAATCTTCCATTTGGTTTTAATAGACTCATTTTTCGCCAAAATGACAATCACCTATTCATTAGATGTTGCCAATACACGGTTTTGTGGCTTCACGAAACTTCTGGGACGTTGGAAAGGCAGCATTTACAAAATTCTGTGGAAGGAATTCATCGTTTTTCTGATTGGATATAGTGCTCTCAGTATTACCTACAGGTTCCTTCTTTCAGAGCATCAGAAAAAGTAAGATTTTTTATTATATAAAATTATATATTCATCATGTATAAGTACAGTGCTTCTCAAAGTTTCAATATTCGGGACCCAATATTCAATCATAATTTTCATCGCGCCCCCCTCATACAATAACAATGTATTGAACTCAATAATACTATACTTTGATGCTAAAACTACGATACGACTTTAACCTCTAAAGTGCCACCGGCGTATATAAACGTCTCACTCAGCCAAAGCGCTAATTTCCCCGCACATATATATACATCTTTCCAAAGTAGGGTCTTTTCTGTGCACTGATATCCATAAAATTATTCCGAAGGCTTTGGAATGGAATAAAAGAACCTTGACAATGTTTGCGAAGGATTTACTTATTTCAGACTATTTACTTCTTTATTCCTTCCTCCACCCCAATACACCCCTCAGGGGGGTCACCTTCTTTAGGTGGGTACGGGTGTCACAATCCCGAGGTACCCTAGTGATCTTTTCCTTTTCCCAAGGGGTTTACTATCTTTGGTAAACACGGGTGTCACGACCCCGGGGTACCCCAGTGATCCTTCTTTATTTTCGAACCTCCATCTTGTCATCCAATTTCTCCTTTCCTTCTTTTCCCGTCCAGACCACAGACCTATGAATGTTTGGCGCAGTATAGCCAAAACTGGCTCTTGCGCCATAAAACACCAAACTCAACTCAACTCAACTTGACTACGTTCGGAACCGTGATTTTGCAAAAGCTTATAAAGGGATAATATTTATGATATTTAGTGTTACTTAGATTAGAAAATGTTTATAAAATTGTTTTAAGAATAGTATTACAATAAAAATTATTTAAGTACAATATATTGACAAAAAATGAACATAGAATGACCCATTTTCAATATATTCTCATTTTGTGAAAAATGCTTCTATTATAATAATACTTTGCCTGTATATAGCTCAGACCTCTCTACAGAGGCTGAACAAGAATTTTTGAAATATATAACTTAGAAGTGGGTTTATCCATGTTTTACGACAACAGAGGGGAGAAATTTTAAGAAAAAAACGCCGATAATTATATATTTCAATGGGTTGTAACTCTGAAAATAATGTGAATTTTTCAAAAATCATAGTTGAGCCTCTGTACAGAGGTCTGAGCTATATACAGTCAAAATATTATTATTATAGAAGCATTTTTCACAAAAGGAGAACATTTTAAAAAAGATTATTCTAAGTTAATTTTTTGCCGAAATATTGTATTTAAATAAATTTTTTTTGTCAAAATGTCCTTAAAACAATTTTATGCATGTATTCTAATCTAAGTGACACTAAACATCATGAAAATTATCCATTTATGCGCTTTTTTAAAATCATGGCTCCGAACGTAATCGGATACTTTAAAAGACTTTTATAGATTGATTGATTGAATATTAACGTCGCACTGTTTAGCTACACGAGGGCTTTTGGCGACGGACCACGTAGTTTTGAACCATGGTCAAGTGACGTGGATGATACCTGAGTTGGCACCCGCCTCTCCTAACTACCACACCATACCAACGGGAGGACGTTTCAGCTCTCGACAGATTTAAAAATCATCGCTGCCCTACACGGCGTGTCCTTAGTGGTACTGGGCTCGAACTCGTGACAAGGCAAGACACGGTCCGATACCTATATCACTTGGCTACCACGGCTAAGACTTTTATAGAACAGAACTTTTAATTTTCTTTTGGTTAAATTTGATTTCAAGTATTTTCGTATTCCATTAAAATATGAACATTATGCGATATAAAAGAAAGCTTTTTATAACACTTTTCACATAAATTATGACATCACATTACTTCGCATTCGAAGGTTTTAGGGAGTTGAAAGAAAAGAAATCAATTTTTTTTAATTGTAATTTAAGATCATATAATCATACTTATGGTGCATTGAAATAAAATTTGTTTCAAAATCAATGATTGTTTGCCACTTTTAAATGCCTTTTAATATTTAAAAAGCATATATAGTCAACAACATATGGTCAGTGATTCAAAAATCTATATTTGTGGAATTAAAAATGCTAAAATTGGGTTAAATATATAGCAATTGTGCAGTTCAATGAGTCATGTAGTAAAATTAATGATCTTAAAACATTGTGATATTGAACCAAGTTATAACTGTGTGCCATGCTTTAAGAAATTAGATGCACGTAGGATTTGTGTAGCCGATATGTTGT
>BMAV01001439.1:167887-192840 GCA_019973955.1 Trichonephila inaurata madagascariensis | reverse complement strand
CCCTCTATTGTCGAAAAATATGGATAAACCCACTTCTAAGTTATATATTTCAAAAGTTCTAGTTGAGCCTCTGTTGAGAGGTCAGAGCTATATATAGGCAAAATATTATTATAATAGAAGCATTTTTCACAAAAGGAGAACATTTTGAAAACAAATTATTCTAAGTTCATTTTTTGCCAAAATATTGGATTTAAATAATTTTTTTTTGTCAAAATGTCCTTAAATCAATTGTATACATGTATTCTAATTTAAATGACACTAAATATCATGAAAACTATCCATTTACGGGCTTTTGAAAAATCACGGTTCCGAACGTAGTTGGATATAACTTAATGACGGTTCATTCCTAACAATGAATTTTCTTTGGAAACCGAGTTTCTTTAAAACAGAACCATTATGGTACAGGAGATGAAATTCTAAAACAATTAATATCTGCTGCTCCAACGAGTGAATTATTTTCGAAGCATACATCAGAAAATGCTGAGTGAGTTATAAAATTCCAGTCTCCCGGTGCGGACATAAAATATCGTTTGATAGGGTCCCAATCAGAAGAGTTGTATATTGATGAACTTTTTGAAACTAATTTTGAAGTTTGGGTGAAAAAAAATTTACTGGTTACCAAAGCAAAATGCAACAAACCGGGCATTTCTATCATCTTTTTTAAAAAAAAAATTTTTTCAAACCGTTCTCCTTTTGGAGACACTGTATATCTCCAACTGTATAACTTAAACCAATAACTTATTCTTGATAACGAGAATTTTTCATATTCAAGTTTACCTAAATTATTAACATTCCGAATTTTTTTCTCTCTTAGGAATTTCGAAGACGTTGTGCTCTACTTCGAAAGCTTCATCGATGTCATCCCTTTATCATTTGTTCTTGGATTCTACGTCTCTCTGATCATTGGGAGGTGGTGGAATCAATTTGATGCCATACCATGGCCAGACAGGTACGTTGTTACCCGAGTTGTTCATAATCGAATAAAAGGAGAAACAAGAAGTTGATTGCCAGATAATAGTTTTTTATAACAGAGATGGAATCGAGGTCTTCCATTTATGTGACTCTGGATTATTTTTACTAAAAATTGTCACGTGAGAATGTGTCTTTTTTCCCATTCAATCCAATTACACTTCAAATTCTTCTTATAGTGTAGAAACTTTATAAGTTAAATATTTAATCCAATAACATTTTTACTTATTTTATGCAGCTAAAAGTTTACAAAGCAAGGCAAATACGCTAATGTTAGACCTTGACTTCTTTTTAAGGTATCCGAATACGTTCGGAACCGTGATTTTGCAAAAGCATATAAAGGGATAATTTCCATGATATTTAGTCTCTTAGATTAGAATACATGTATAAAATTGTTCTAAGGACATTTTGACAAAAAAAATTTATTTACATACAATATTTTGGCAAAAAATTAACATAGAATATTCTTTTTTTCAAAATGTTTTCCTTTTGTGAAAAATGCTTCTATTATAATAATATTTTGTCTGTTTATAGCTCAGACCTCTCTACAGAGGCTCAACTAGAATTTTTGAAATATATAACTTAGAAGTGGATTTATCCATATTTTACTACAGCAGAGGAAAGAAATTTAAAGGAAAAAACGCCGATAATTATTTCAATGGGTTGTAACTCTGAAAATAATTTGAATTTTTCAAATATCATAGTTGAGCCTCTGTACAAAGGTCTGAGCTATATACAGTTAAAATATTATTATAATAGAAGCATTTTTCGCAAAAGGAGAACATTTTGAATAAAGATTATTCTAAGTTAATTTTTTGCTAAAATATTGTATTTAAATAACTTTTTTTGTCAAAATATCCTTGGAAACAATTTTATGCATGTATTCTAATCTGAGTGACACTAAATATCATGAAAATTATCCATTTATGCGCTTTTTTAAAATCACGGTTTCGAACGTAGTCGGATACCTTAACATGTTGGCGATGTGTGGTAGGGGGAAAGTGGGAAGTCAGATCAGATGTGACGACATAATCATCCCTTGACTGTGGTTCAGATTCCACTAAGTCCGTCGTTAGTAGCTTTGGTATTGTTTTTAAGTGGGCCATTAATTAGGAAACAATCAATTCATTCTGAATCGCAGTCTTAAGTCCTGATTCTATTAGATACTGGGTGACATTAAGAGGTCTCAGGGGTGTTAACTTTCTCTAGAGGGCTGAAAATATAAACGATATTCAAATATATATAACTCTTTGAAATTAAAATTAAATAATTCGAATCGCACATTATTTATAAAGGAATGGGGCTTCAGAAAAGTATAATGTATTTAAAATATAATCATAGTTTTAAAAATTATAAGCATATGAAAATAAGGAACATTTCTATATAATAAATATTAATTAAGTTTTACGCTGTGCATGTTATTTTCTAAAATAGTAGCTTTAATTATACTAGCTATAAGTTGATTTATAAAGTTAAATGTATCCTTATTGCACTGTAGTATTTTTTATATTTGTAGAATAATAAATTATATTTTTTAAAAAAATAAAAACAATTACATTTTTAAAACTTTTTAAAAAATTCAATGCTTTTAAAATATTTTGAAATACACACACAAAAGATATATTATTCTTAAATGATGTAGGGTTTAAAGAGTATGATAGATTTTATAATTCTATAAAGTTTTATATACATCACAGAGGCTACTATTTTAGATAATAGCGTGCGCAACGCAAAAATTATTTAATATTTATTACAAAATTATTTCTTATTTTCACATGCTTATAATTTTTAAAATTATGATTGTATTTCAAACATTTTGCACTTTTTTGAAGCCGTAATCTTTTTTAAATAATGTGTACGAGATTCGAATTATTTAGTTTAAATTTAAAAGAATTATACCTGTTTGAAAATTGTTTATATTTTCACCTCTCGAGACAAAATTAACACCCCTGAGACCCCATAATCGTTCCTTGATTATGGTTCAGAATCCACCAAGTCTGTCGTCAGTAGATTTTATGTTGTTTTTAAGTGGGCCGTTAATCAGGAAACAAATAATTCATACTAAATCATACTTTTAAGTCCTGATTCTAATAAATACTTTGGGGATGATGGACAATTAAAAGTTGGGCCTCGAAATCCTTTCCTAGTGGGTGTAGAAATTACAAGAGTTTAGTGCTAGATGTGTTGTCCTCTCCTAATTACAGGTGCTGTAAAATAACAAAATCGTCAGCCAATAGACATTTTGATATTTTTCTTTAAATTATACACTTGTGTTCTCGAATATCAGGCATTTTAGTACCTTCAGGAAGGCAGCGATAGCCGAGTGATTATGGTTTCGGATAGTGGGTTTAAATTTATATACCACTAAAGACCCACTGAGTGTAGGGGCTTATATATGTTAAATACCTACGTCGAGGTTAGCTCTTCAGTTGCTACAGTTCAAAATAATAAGTAGCTATCATGTTAGTCAATGAATAGTCAAACATGTTTCAACAAACAACATGATTTTCTTCATTTTGCAGTGAACATGCAGAATGAAATTCCATTTCCGATGTCAACCTCGTTTTTCGGATCGTGGTAAAAAATTGCCATGCGTATTTGCTACACTAAAGCAGAATAACAAGTTTAACGGAATCAGACAGTTGGAAACGTTGGATAATCTACAGTAAAATAAAGTAGTTATAAGTTTAAATAGACTATTCAAAATGTCTAAATGAGACTTTCTTTATGACTAAAAAGAAAATGATTACAGAATTTATTAGTTAATATAAGGATTTGGGTTTTCTCTGTGTCCTTGAGGAATTCAGGAATTTTTTTAAAGGCAATTTCTATCAATAGGGTGTGAAAAAAAATGTTTATGTAGGATTTTACAATAAACACTAATTGCAATGCTCACTCTCTACCAGTGATCAGCACAAATCGGTATGTAGCATGATATGATATATACATCTTAATGAGATCTACGAATTTTGGACCAGTTATATTTTTTCAGAATAAGATGAGAATTAGTAAATAAGTTGTACAAAGATTAAATGGGGCTAGTTTGATATCACGGGGCATGATGCCAAGCGCTGCTTGGCGCGATAAAGGAATCACGCCGAGCAGTGCTTATTGTCGCTGGAATGGAATCCAAGATGGCAGCCTAGTGGTATCAAATCGTCAGGAATATAATTTTAAAAAATTGTTTTAAAATACATTGAAATATATTTCAAAAGAAGAATGTAGAAAGAGATTGAGAATAACCAAGATCACAATCAATATAAATAATGAATAACAATATAATACGAGTATAATAAAAAGTTACATGTACTAATAATATTATGCAGTATGTAATAATAATCTTATAATTTAATAGTAATTATACATAATATTCATGTAACATTCAACAGCTTGGCACGTTCCCCGTGATATCAAACTAGTTTCGATTAAAGTTCAAAATATCTTTTTTTGATGTGAGAGAATTAAATTATTTTAGTATCTACCTATTTCTCATTATCTGAACAAAAGAGAAAACACTTAGACGCCAAATTTTGCTATTTAAGCCCACTTCTGTGATAACATCCAACAGAATTATAAAACATAATCAATCGGAAAAGAGAGCCATTGTGCGCATTTTGGGAATCGCTAAATAAAGAAGCAAATTCTTTCAAGAATACTTTTGTTTCCAAAAGGCATTTATTTGTATTTTTTTTAGGTTATGCTACATGATTGGAGCCTACGTTCATGGTGCAGATGATCGTAGCCGTATGATTCGTCGGACTCTTGGTCGATATCTTATACTCTTACAAGCTATTACTTTTCAGTCGGTGAGCACTGCAGTCAAGAAACGGTTTCCAACCAGCCAACACCTAGTTCATGCAGGTAAGATAAACTATGTTCGAAATATGTAAAAATAATTTTTTTTGAAACATTACGAAAATTAAAGATTTGGCACAATGATATTCTAGAATTTGTGATTAATTAATATGTACATGAACAAAAAGGCATATGCCACTTTATTTCATACGGCAAGTTATCTAGTCTATCTATTGTAAGTTAAAGTAATACGGTGTTCACGAGTGGATTAAAACATAAGAAACGATACTTATATTTTGATTATCATATTAGGATACTGCCACTTTTTTGCATTAAAATATATGGTACTAATCTATTGCACTGCGGAGGTCTCCACCAAAGGACTGATTTCCTGTTAAGGAACTCGTGACGTCTCAGAGGTCACGTAGTTTCGTATGGGAAAGTATCCAAGACCGGACATTCTGACGCTTATGTTCTTAGGCAAGTCAAATTTTGACCTCCCTTTATCTAGTCAACAGAGATGACCGACGCAGTTCCCATGCCAACCTCGGGCTTCAAAGTTCACCCCGTGAGGGGGACAAGGACCAATGGCTGGATAGTAATCCTGGCTACGTCCAAACAGAAGTGATTCTGCATCACGTGAGGCTTGAAACAGCTTGGGGTATTCGATCTTTAAGAGATACGAAAAGGGAAAACCTAGATACTCTATACGACGCTTCTGCACACTTTAACACTCTACGACGCTTCTACACATTTTAACACTCTACGACACCCCAACACATTCCAATGGACTCTCTCTCCGGTTGACTTCCAGATTCGCTTGGGCTCTGTTCGAATATGTCATTGTCGTCCTAACGCAGTCTTTCATAGGAGTGATCCGACCTTAATAGTGACCTCAACAGTGAAGCTTCTTAGCGACACCTTCGAACAATTTCTTTGAATCAAAAGAAGTTGCCAAAATGCCGCAATATGTAATCAGTGGTAGAAAATCATTCAGGGGCATGATGCAAAACTAATAGCTATGGCAGCATTTGGTGACGTCTTTTTATATGACGAAAATAATTGACGGTATAATAAGCTAAATACTGAAGAGGTATATTGTACATCTTTTAGATTTACACAAAATGTTTTGATATATTTAGTCATATTATCATAGCTCGTAGGTAGCACTCGTTACTTGACTGTGGTTCAAATTTTTGACTCTCGTTGCCAATAACTCTCGTGTTGCTTCTAATTGCGATGTTAATAAACAATTAAACTAAAAAAAAAAAAACTCAGTATCACGACAGCCCATGAGGGCCAAATCTCAGTTCATGTGCCCATCTCAGTTTTCGTGACCTTAGCCGCTGAGATGCATGGGCAGATGTTCCAGTCAGGGAATCAATCTGATCCGGAACCCTCAGTGTTTAGTTCTCAAGCAAGCTTGGTACTCATTTATCAATCCACTGAAGGGATGAAAGGCTGTGTCGACCTTGTTCAGCTCTGGATTTGAACCTAGACCTGTGCTGTGAGGTGTGGAAGCACGATATGCAGCTACTCAGCCACTAGGCTTCCACCAATTAAGGGGACACAGTACGATTCAAATGACAAAAATCGGTCAAAAAATCAAATATAATTTTTCTAGCCTAAATTATTCTTCATATACTTTTCTAAAACCTCACAAAATTTGAAAACTCTATACTTAAAAAACGTGGAATTATGAAAGCTTTTACATTCATTTTTATTCACATCCCTATGTCAAATCAAAACTTTAAACTTACTTATCTCAGAAAGATAAATTAACTAGTTTGTCTTCATTTAAAATGCTAAGGCTTTTTTTCTATTGTGCCTAATGCTTTGAATTTTTTTTACCCATTGTTAATAGTACATGTAACAAAAGTTGGTATGCTTTTTTGAATCAAAGCAATACTTATTTTTTAAAAAATAATTGAAGTTAGAATTTGCAAATTTTTTAAGGAATTTTCAATAAGGATTCATAAAAAGAAGTATTGTACAAATACCAATCGTGTTATCGCAAAACCCATACCAACTTTTGTTGTACATAGTTGGACGTACTTGTAAATCAAATTTCATGTGTGTACGTAAATTTTTGTAGGAGGAGTAGCATTTTAAAATGACTTCATAAATTTTAGGTTTTTTTCCTTAAAAAATTAAATAACTAACTTTTTATGAAATTTTGAGCACAAAATCTGTTTTACATAGTATACGCACATAGGAAACAATCAAAAAATTTTTGAAAATCCTTAAATTAAAATTTTTTGCTTAAATCGTACCATATCCCCTTAATCAATCACGCTAAAAAGAATTTTCAGCTAAAACTGTTTCAGGTAATCTGAGGATACCGAATATGTGTTAATTTTTAATTCAAACTGTCCTGTGGCCGTGGTAGCCGAGTGGTCATGGTCACGAACTATTGGTTGGCAAGTTGTGAGTTCAAGTCCTGATGCCACTAAGACCCGCCATGAGGAGGGGGCTGATGCACGTTAAATCATTTGAGATTCAAACGTTGGCATGGTGTAACAGTTTTGTGAATAGGGTGTCAGCTCTGGTGTTGTCCTCCTCACTCGACCTTAGTTCAAAACTAAGAGGTCTATCTTCAATAGCCCTCACGTTGCTAGAAAAAATTAAATCAAATTGATTGGAACTCTTTCTATCTTTTACTTTTGTTCCATAAAATCTCATTTTTTAAAGAACACGCATTTATAAATGAGTATTTAGACAGTGTTCCGAGATTTTTTGTTGCATAAATTATTTTGAAAATCAGTAAAATTGAATGACTTTTCTATATTTAAAAACGAGTTCTTTTCCATTAATTGCCAACTAGTTTTTTTTCAAAGCAGCAATGGAATAAATGGAAATTTTTTTTCACACTGCTAGCTGCGTCATTTAATTATTTGCTGTCATGTTAAATCCTTCAGATGGCGATTTTTCTTTAATACAGATGCTGAATCGCCTTTATTTGATAAAAAAAATATTTCATCATACATCAATTCGCATCCATCTTGGGAGATTATCTTCGTAATCGATAAGAAAAAAAAAACATTGTAAAGCTAAATATTGATATCTAAATATATATTAAGATGAACATAAGCAATTTTCTGCACGAGTACTGCAAAAAATTCAATTTTTAGTTCATGTGATACTAGAAGCCCAGAAATGCTACATCTTTTAGAGAGAAAAGCTGTTTTAGTTGCGATTCCTAACAAGAGGAGAATTGGATAGCCATTTCTTACCTCAACTGTTAATTTTGCTATGTTGAGTTCAGTTGTACACTTAACTTAATTGAAGTCAAAGTGTTTAAATATATTGTTACGAATTTTGTGTATAATGAATGTTTAAAATAGTGTAATGAATTTATACATGGATGTGTAGTACGTTTATATTACTCTTTGTTGTATTTATTTTATGCTAAAATTGTAATATTCGCAAGCAATGTCGTTCCTTACATTATAATAGCGATTCATGGAAACTTGGCGATAGAGCCAAGTTGGCCTCATTTTTGACTACCATATTGGCAACCAGTTTTGGCGAGTTTTTCGACCATTCTTCTGGAAATAAATGGAGAAATCCAATATTCTCTATGACGTAAGAGTATCTTTCTCGAAAGATCCGTGTAGCTTAGTGGTCAAGGTAACGAACTGGTGGCCGGCATGTCATAAGTTCGAGCCTAGTATCGCTGAAGACCCGCCGTGTAGGGAAGAGATGCACGTTAAATCTGTCGAGAGCTCAAAGGTCTTCCCGTTGATGTGGTGGGTATTTAGGAAAGGGGAGAGGGCGGTGCCAGCTCAGGTGTCGTCCTTGTTACTTGACCATGATTTAAAATTACGAGGTCCATGGCCAAAAGCCTTCGATTAGTTTAACAGTGTGATGTTGATATTCACTCACTCTCGAAAAATCCGTGAGGCCTATAAATAGGGAGACGCTCACCGAAACTGAGTTAGTATTGTTTTGGCCAGCGATTGGTTGATATTGATTTGATCATGAAGAGTCGACTAGTAATTAGTTCGGATGTTGAATAGGAAGAGCGAGTGCTTGCGAATAATCTAAAAACACACTTGTACTTTAGACACTGATAGTTGTGTCATAGCACTGTAGAAGGCGTGAAGACCTTCTGGGATTTATTAAGCGAATTTGAATATTGTATCCTGTATTTCAAGGATTGTTTTTTGACAGTAAATTTCCATCGCTTCTGAAGAACTGTCTTGCTCTTTGAGACTGGTTGCATAAAATCCTCGAACCCCATACAATCTACATAACAACATCAATAACTTGATTTCTCTCTATATGAAAAAAGGGATAACGTTTCTTGGGTTAACAAATTAATTTTTTCTGTTACTTATTTCCCTTTTTGACTACATATCAGCCCTCGAGTTTCCTAACGTTAATCAAGATCAAATTGACTATATATCGCTAAATATTTTCTACAATCACATGACTCAATAGACTAATCAAAATTGTCAATTTATAGCTTGAAATTTAATATTTTCGATTGTCTTCCCAAATTATCACATGAAACGGTGAAGATTTTCTACAAAAAAGTATTTTAATTTTTGTGAGAATTGATCTAGGAAAAATTTACGTATTCCATTATTCTGAATTTAGATGTAAAGTCAAAAAACATTCATGTTTTATTTTTAGGCTTAATGACCAAAGAGGAACGAACTATCTACGAGAAACTCGAAGCTCCTTACGGTAAGTGGTGGCTCCCGGCTCAGTGGTTCAGTGCACTGGCAATGAGGGCTAAGAAAGAAGGGAGGATAAAAGATTCAATCTTATTAGATGGTATTTTTCGGGTAAGTTATATAATATGTATTAGTATTTATAATGCATTTCCTCTCCTTTTCATAACAAGTGTTCGTGACGCTGTTGTCGTTGACTTAGGGTTTGTGTCCTGATTTCTTTAACGTCTATCTCGTAAAAACGTTTTAAGTTCTTATAATGGTGTGGTTCTGGTTTTGGTGCATGAGATGTCAGCTCAGACATTATCCTCTTCATTTGACAATAGTTGAAAATTATGAGGTTTGTCTCTTATAACCCTTGTATTGTTTTTGAGTGTAACATTTATGGATAATTAATTAATCTCATCGTAACACAATTATTATTAATTCATATTTATAATATGGAAAAAGAACTGCTATGAAAGTGAGTTTTACAGAATTATAACACATTCCACTCGCTATTCAGTTGTTAAAATATATAGAAAAGCATGTTTTATCTCAGGGCTGACTTATATATGATTGCATTTGGCTTATATAGTATGTTATCATAGTAAACGGATAATTTAGATGACATTTTTTTTTTATAAAATTAATGCTGAAAATATCGATGAATTTTTATTGTGAGATTATTATATTCAAGGAGAGTATTATATTCGGCATTTAGAGCTTAGAGCGCTTTTTAAAGCATCTGCCCACCCTCGTTATTTTGAAATACGGTCAATGGGCTCAATTCATGTGACGTCATAGTCACATGATAGTGAAAGCCACATGATTCTAGCCAATCGATTCAAAAACTCATGCGACGTCATAGTTACACGATAAAAACTATCTAGTGTTTCCAGCTAATCAGTTCACGCGCTCCGGTGTTGCCACGTTTTGTTCTTTGCAGAAACTTTCTCTTAAAAGTACATATGTATACAAAAGGCATTTTATTTAAAAGTATAAACATAAAATATGATTTTTTTTAATTAAAAAAAAATCTTTTTGAAGAATTTTTTTCCCCCCTAACATTTAAACATCCTTACCCAAATATGAAATTTGAAATTTTATCTGAGTTTTACCAATAGAGCAACACGTACAATTAGGTTTAATGTTTGTTTTGAATTCAATGGAAAACACGTGCTTGTTTTTATTATGTGATTTCATGAATCGAGTCCATTGACACATGAGTTTTCAGCCCCCTATCTTCATCCCCGCCTCGTCAAAATTTTAAGTACCTGCAGATTTAAGGCTTTATCACACGTATACATATATTTGGAGCAATTTTTCTTGAAAGCAACTATTCTGACCAATTTCTGCCTAGTTGCCATAGCAACGGCTCCGAACAACTTTTCCCAGTGAGCTGACCATCGCCAATAGCTTTCGTGTTGCTTCAGAGTGTATATGTAAACCGACATGAAATTAAATTGTGGTCAGTGTTTATTACGTCGAATCGTAGGATCGAGTCCTGGTGGCACTGAAGACTCGCTGTGTAGAGAGGCTGATACATGTTAAATTTGTCGGGAATCAAAATCGTCTTGTTGGTATAGCGTGGAAATTTAGAAGAGAGATGGGCAAAGTTCTGAAGTTCTTGGAATTACGAGGGCCGTCTCCAATAATCTTCAAGCAACTGAGAAATACAACATTAAAAAAAATCAATCAAGACCTCACATGTTCCCGTTTTTATTAGTTAAAATAACTTTTTTCAGAAATCGAGTGTGATTAATATAACTTACATAAGACTTTAAACCTTTATCTATCGCATTATGATTTATATATATATATATATATATATATATAATGCAACTTTTTTCGTGCAATATATTTTTTTGAGTAACTACATTGAAAATTAAGGGATATACATAAATAAAACAATCAGCTTTGGGAAATTTAATCCGTTAGAAATAATTAATTAAATTGGTACTTTAAAGTACTGTCAGTCCACTAAGGTCTAAATATTTTCATAATACGAAAAGACCGAATGGCTTTTTTAACGCAGTTTTAACTCTTAAAAATGTTAAATAACCAGAGAATACTAATATTTTACAGCACAAAATATTTATTTTTAAAGTTTATTTAATTTTTAAAATTTATTAACTTTTTTTTACACCTAGAAAAAGCTTTTACATATTATTTTTATTTGATGTTATATTCAAAGAAACAGTTTTTCTTTTCATTAATACACAAAAAGTGATTACACGTTGCGCATTTTGAGTGAGGTTTCGATTGAATGCTTTTTAAAGCACTGCAATTTTTTCCTTGGGCAGGAAGTGCTGTATTTTCTTAACATGAACTACTGCACCTTGAGTCTTGTTCAGTCTCTCGATCGTCATCTTAAGAATCTAACGAAAATTCCAGCAGATAATTTTCCGGGACTTCATCTGAAAAATCATCTATTAGTTCATCACTGCTTTAAGATGGTAGGTTCTGCCATAAATACAAAGCCTTTTCAAAACGGCTCCTTTTTTCCAGACACTCTAAGAAAAGGATGGGGGGGGGATGATAATAATAGCATCTTGAAAACCTCCTATTATTGTTAAATCTCAGTTACACATAAAAAAATTAAAATGTTTCTAATTTTTGAATAAATTATTGATATTTCATTTAGTTGTGTGGTAAAAAAAAAAGCTATATTCAAAGTTCAAAATTTTTTGAAAACTTTAAAATAAAAACAAACAAAATAAATATATAAGTTAAGCAAAAAGAAATGCAAAAAAAAAGTATAACTCTGTTACACTATAGTAATGACGCTACAACACAACAAAAAACAATAATAAGGTCCACGGACGGGAATAAACTGTTTCTGCTCCTAACACATCCAGTGTGCTGTCGCTACTTATAAGTACCACAAAGTTATTCAACTGTAAAATTAATTATATATACTGTTCGCTTAAAATAAATAGTCAAATCGTTTTCTAAAAACGTAACAGACATAAAAAAAAAGACATTTACCTTTTGCCATTAAATATTTTTCGGAACAAAAATGACAAGCTTCGCAACCCGACCCAACTTCTGTTTTAAAACTATTCGTCTTCCCCACCAAAATATTCATCATGGAGAGAACCTTTGCTACCATATAACATGGAAGAGTGGAATTAAAAGAGTGTTCCAGCCAAATATCAGAATATTGTGAAAATGGTTATTCTACGTAATTTTAAAGTGAGTGGTACTTTACCGTCGGTAGATAAAGGGTTAAAACGATTGTATCAAATATTGTAACATTTTACGAAGAATTTTTGAGACGTGCATACCTTTCTTATTCTACAATAAGTATTTATTTATACTTACCACACAAAAAATTCCATTTGAAAAAAATTTGTGTCTTAAAATAGATATTCAATTATTAGAATGAACTTTTTTTTTACAGGAATTTGTCATGTATAGAAGTGCCTGTGGTACAATGTTCAATTATGATTGGATAAGTGTTCCTTTAGTTTATACACAGGTAAATAGTGTGTAAATTTTTTTTAGATATTTTAAACTGTTTAAGGAGATTATTTTCTTTAAGTTTTTTTTTTGTTTCATCTACAGACTTTTTTTTTTTTTGAAATTTCTCCCTTCTCCTCAAACCTAAAACAGTTAAGCGATTTCAACGTAATAAAGAATGTGCAAATAATAATTTCTCTGAAATTAAAATTTTTCTTCCAATTTTTGAAAAAATATTTGTATGTTTATTTTGATGATTTCTTTCTAAGTTTTCAAATGCTTCAGAAATATTTTCAAAAATTGGAGGGAAATTTAATTGTTGAGAAGCCTTTATTATTTTTTGCCCTTTTAGATCCATTCCATTGCATTCAAATTAATACACTAGATTTAAGGTGGAAAGTAAGAAATTAATTCCATTAGATTTTTCACCCATTAAAATGACCGTTAGCCGGAAGATTTAGAGCTCTCTTTGTCAAAAGTGGAAGAACCTGATCGAAACTCAGAACACAATTTCATATAGAAAAATATTTCAATTTTCATGAATATTCACTAAGTTGCTATTCATACATCTGTTTATGCATTTTCATATACAGTGAAAATCGCTTAACACGAAACTGAAGTGACTGAAATATTTTTTCATGTTTAAAAATTTCGTGTTAAAGGATATTGCAAAAGAAATAATAAATAAATAAATAAAATAACTAACTAACTAAATAAATAAGTAAATAAAAATAAAAAATAAAAAACTTATAAAAATAAAAATTAAAATTAAAATTAAAAATAAAAATTGAAAATAAAAATAAAAATTAAAAATAAAAATTAAAATTAAAAATAAAAATTAAAAATAAAAATAAAATAAGTAACATATACCATATACGTTTATTCACAAAGTACATTTTATTTACACAGATACATATGCATACATGTATTAAATAAAAACCAATGAAACAAAAACATTGACAAGAACTTAAAGAAATTTAATACAAAGTTTTCAATTTCTTCTGTTTTGATCAGCAGCCTTAAGAAGCTCCATCTTCATTTTAAAAAAAAATGCAATTACTTTCTCTCCTGAACTCTGCCACTGTGCTCGTAAAAAAATTTAAAAAAACGACAACCATGGACCAAAATCACTGATTCTTTCTCGTCCCCGAGAATTCCAAAGTCAACATGTGAGATGTTTTTATAAGGCGTTTGTAGGAATGGAGAATGAAACTAGCTTTAGATAAACAAAATTGGTTTGTCACAGGCTATTCCGAGGGTATTTCAAAGCCAATTTAACCTCTTTCTATGAAACATGTGAAACCACCTCTCCTTCATTTCACACCCTTTGTAATTCTCGCTTGCACAGCTGGTGTTTTCGGTATATTGTTCATTCCATCTAACTTTGCTCGACATGGAGATGAGCAACAACAACAACAATAATATATCTGTTTTGCATGAAATGTTCGCTACTTCTCTTAAATATCGATTTGTGCTATAGGTTATATACTGCAGATATTCTTCCCATGTGGTTTAATCCTAACTAGTTTTAGACAAATTCCCAATATCATATTCATATTTCATTCTAAATTTGAAATTTCTTCGTGACTGGGAAGTTCGAGTGCTGATGTCATAAAATGCTATCGAGCATAAAAATGAGGACAACTGCATGTTAAAATCCATCTAAGGCTCAAAGTCATGCCTTGACATGGCAAGAAACTTAGAGAGTGAGGTATTAAATTGTCTTTCTCATTAATGGCCAAAGGAAGATTCTCTTTTGATTCTCGGTTCGTTTCAAATAATTAATTATGCAACTTTATTTTATTGGGAAATAAATTACGCATTTTAAATCCCCCCCAAATAGGGACGTATTAAGATTTCTTGAGGCCCTAAGGTCCTAGGCAAAAGTAGGCCATAGGCATTTACAGAAATGTAGACCCTACCTATGACACAAGAATAGATAGTACATACCATACGTTATCAACTACTCGTACAAACAATAAGGGGGCCATGCGTAGCCTATTGGTTAGAGCATCGGACTACAGACCAGAAGGCCTGGGTTCGATGCCCGATGTCACCAAATACCCTCCGAGTACACACGGAGTACGTGCTCGTTAAATCAGTGGGTTCGAAAGTCTTGTGGGTTGAATCACGAGTGCAGAGGACTTAAGAATATTTCCCTCCCATTCAGCTCCATGCTTAAATTGTAGAGGTGGAGATAAGTGGTGTCGCCATCTATCGTCCCTTCGAGGAATTTCGCCGAGCTAATTCGTACTTTCACCTGTATGGTGCTCAAGGCCAAGGCAACGACAGGCATACTTCTAGCCCCTTGCCACGATGAATTTCGTGGGCCTCGATCTGACTACATCAGACAGGTGGCACGAGCAACAACACAAACAATAACCCGAAACAAATAAATATGCATGACTTACAATCGCACAAACCGACTCGACCGACTAACACCTTTTCACTGAATGAGTAATGATGGTGTGTGGTGGTAGACCTAGGCTTATACATGGTCGACGGTCGTCACATGTAGGCAGTTGACATATTATCCTAAATTCCCAGTTTTTTGGAGAATACAACAGGAAACAAAGGCCTTAAGACGTCCCTGCCCTCAAGATAACATTTTTTTTTTGTGGGATCTATTCGCAAATAAAATCATAAAGTGCTGTGGGGATTCTAGTAAATTGATTATCACACAAACGAAATTATACTTCCAGGTAGTGACGCTCGCTACGTATACGTATTCCGTTGCCTTGATGGTGGGAAGGCAATATTTGGATCCGTCGAAAAGGTTAGAAAAGCACCAAGTGGATCTCTACGTTCCTATCTTCACTCTGTTGCAGTTTTTCTTTTATGTTGGATGGTTGAAGGTAATTTTTCATAATTAAGTACATTTTTTTAGTAAAAGGTAATGTTTTGACAACAGAAGTTTGTTTAGTGACCTATTAAATTTTTATCATTACTAAAACAATGATTATGCGCAATTCTCAATTTTTTCGACTATTAGTAATGATTAAAATTTGAACCTAAACGAGAAAAAACGTTGCTCTGAATGGGTAGCAAATGAGGCATTTCCGAGTTTTTTGAGGCAAAACATATTGCCGTTGGGTAAAAACAAAGACCCAGGGGGTTAGAATTCAGGATCTTCTGCTCCTGAATCAGGAGTGTAGCTACTGCCGTATCAGCCGTATCAATGATACGGGGCCCCAACACTTCTGTAACTACAGTCCCACTAACAAGACTCCCTTATCTAAAAAAGGGCCCCAAAGGAATTTTGACCCAGGGTCCCCTTAGAGCTAGCTACGCCAGTGTCCTGAATGTAGGTTTTATGGAATAAATAGCCACAATTATTTTGTGTGTGTGTGTTCCATACTTAACAGAAGAAATGAATCCATTATACGTAACTACTGACTGCGAACCACAACATGGGGTCATGGTAGCTTAGTAGACGTGGTCATGAACTTACTACCGGCTTTAGTCACGGGCTCAAGTCGGGATGGCATTGAAGGCCCTACATCAGTGTTTCTCAAACTTTCAATACTCGCGACCCAATATTCAATCATCATTTTCATCGCGCACCCCTCTTCATACAATAACATTGTATTGAAAATTCAATAATACCAAATAATACTAAAGCTACAGTGTGACTTTAACCTCTTATGTGCCACCGACGTATATAAACGTCTCGCTAAGCCAAAGCATTAATCTTCTGGACGTATATGTACATCTTTCCGAAGTACGATCTTTTCTGTGCACTGCTATCCATAAAATTATTCCGAAGGCTTTGGAATACGATAAAAGGACCTTGACGGTCTTTGCAAACGATTTACTTATTTCAGAGGATTTTGCTTATTTATTCCTTTTTTCCTCCCCCCAAAAAAACATCAAAATACGCGCGTCTACGTGAAAAACCGTGGCATTGGGGACCGAACCGCGTATCTTTTAATCGGCAGTTAAGGGGAATTAATTAATTATAAACCATACAAATCATCAAGATAAATGTTAATACAAGCCCATGGGGTCACTGGTAATTATCAAACTTGTTCTTAACTTAATATTGTTAAATTAATAATAAAATACACATTGTACAGTACAGATACTTTTATAAGTGTATTATATCAGTGTAAATGTGTATTTTATATTTTATTATGTCAGAATGTGTTTTGTTTACTTACTTTCAGTAAATTAGTAATGTTTTGAATAATCTTTAGTTTTCAACTTTTCAATATGCTCACCCCCCCCCCCCTTGTGGGGTTTTCCCCCCCCCCAGGGGGGGGGGGTGCCCCACAGTTTGAGAAACGCTGCCCTACATGAAGAGGAGCTGATGCATGTGAAATCCTTCGCAGTTTTAAAAATCTTACGTTGGATTGGTGTAGAAATTATAAAAGTGGGATACCAGGTGTCACTTGCCTGAGGTTTAAAATTATGAGATCCAACGCCAATAGCCCTCCCGCATTAGAGTGTAAAGTTAATAAATTACAACATTTGCCAATGAGTTGTTAATAATCGCTTTGAACCAATGCACCATTTATCCCAACCAATAGTCACATATATTTTAGAAGTTAATAATAAAATAGTTCGCGTAAAACGTTATAAATGGGAAGCCTAACATTAAATACTCTGTTTTCAGAACCCAAGAACAATATTTATTAGTTTCTATGTCTAATTTAGTGTTTAAGAGGCAATATTTTTTATTAAATGCTTTTCTAATCTTTTGAATTAGTGATTAATCGCATTGCAATATGTAAGTGTGCATATTGTATGTCCTAATAAATCAATGTGCATCTGTAGTGTGGGGTTATTCACACTCGCATACATAAATCCTGCAGGTTCCAATCATAAAAAAAAGACAAAGAGTGTGCTTGCTTGTGATCACCCGATAGAAGTGATAATTTCATATTTTATAATGTTATTTTAGGGATTAGTTAAATGAATAAAAAACAAGGGGATATTAGTATTGCTATATAAAGTTATTTATTCATATGTCTGTGCCCATAAAGTAATATTATTTTGCGAAATATACAATCATATTTGTGAATTAATTGTATCCTATGAAGGAAACAATAGGTTTATGGTAGCTGAAATAGATTATAAGTACTTTAGATTCAAAACTATTTAAATATCTAAAAACTCTGTCAAGCGTTGTTCCATACTTAATCGTGCTTTCCTTTGGATCATTTGACATAATTAAATTTAATTTTGATTTTAAAAAAAATCTACTAAAGGCTTTGATTTGTCTTTTGAAAAATCTACATTAAAATCCCCACTTAAAACAATAGGCAATTTGTTCAGAAGAGTTCATTCGGCTTCACAGTGTAGGCAACTAAATTTTTGTGAAAGAATTCGACTATTTTCTGTACGCTTTGATTGGGTGAAATATAAATAGTAAACATTAGAATTATTTGTCCATTTTCTGCTCTACATTTCACTGCACAGATTTTTCCGATACACATGACTCATTAAACCCAAATGATTCTGTAGTATTGTTACCATTGTTAAGAGCGTAACAATGATTGGCTTTTTAAAACGCATCATTCAAGTTCACTCTCCAGCAAAACGCGCCTAAAGAAGTTATCACTTCAAAAAAGCCATAGAAAATATTTTGATATAACTTGTGCTTTTACATAAACTGTTTCGTATTTTAATTACGCATTTTCAGGTTAATGTTTATTAACATATAATTATAAAAGAAAAATGGAATTATTGACCCAAAACATGCGCTTATTTCTCTATTGAGAAACATTTTTTGTAACCAAGAAGTAGCGCTTACGGACATACTATCCCATCCCCTAACGTATGATTCATGTTATTTTTCTGAAGGTTTTTACACTTCTCTGCATGAATCAAAAGCCATTTCCAACTTAATTTTTTTAAAATTCTTCCATAACAGGTGGCTGAACAGATCGTAAATCCTTACGGAGAAGACGATGACGACTTTGAATTAAACTGGTGTCTTGACAGAAATAGTCATGTAAGTCATAAAGATAATTCTCTCTGCAAATAATTTACAATCTCTTGCATAGTCTAATGAATTAAAAAAAAGATACATATCTGCATATTACATAAGAAAGTATTTATGCGTAATAAAATTCAAATGATTTAAAACTGTTTTAGATTGAATAAAAGAAGAAACTTGTGAAATATATTGTAACTCGACAATGTTTTTTCTCGGACACTTTGTAGTTTAACACGTATAAGAACAAAAACGCCATTCATAGTCAACAACATCTAGTAAAAAATGACAAGAACGTCATGCAACGTCTTTAAAATTATTTGTTAAAATTGTTGGAACGCTGTACAACGTCCTCTTTCCCGTGCATGGTACAGGACTCAGGTTGTCGCATTTCATACGACCTTAGTAGGCGCGGTGTCAATTTGTTTAAGTTTTCGTATTTTCCCGCCCAGAGCCCACATGTTCATTTTATCGCACTCAGTTTCATTAGAACACCGTACGGCATCCATTGCTTCATATAAAATTATGCAGTTGCTTTTGATGTATCACATTAGTAACAAGTGCCTAAAAATTTCCTCTAAACAGCTGTTTTTCAGGACGTCTATTCGGGGTAGTGTCAATATGTGTGTCCTTCTTTTCAATATTTTAAAACTGATCTGCTAATCTGTATTCAGAGACAAACCAAACATGTTTCCAAAATGTCGAAGAATGGTCTGAACCAAATATAACAGGAAATAACAGTTTTCAATGGTATTTTTTTGATTTGGTCTCAATTTAAGTGGGAGATATAGAAAATTACGTTGAGTTTTTATCGAAAGAAATGCCTGATATTAAAATCGATGACAATTGTCTGTTTGAAGTAGAAAGAAGACTGAATTTATATTTAAATTCTAATAAATTAGGATACAATTGGAAAATCAAGATGCCAAGAAATACTCGTTCCATTCAATGGAAAAATACTCGTTTAAGATAATAATTAAAAATAATGTGTGCGTAATTAGCGTATTTTGTTCGAATTAATAAAACGTTTCATATATATTTAAGTTGTAATTTTTTCTTAAATTTTTCGTCCTCCTTTTCATTGTAAAAAAAATGGTCACCTTATGATATATGAAGTGACACAGGTTCTCTCAAAGGCCGACAGGAATCTGATAGGCATCAAGAATTAACCCCTACATTTTTGAAAAATACATTTTTTTCAACCATTTGTCAATATCAAGTGCTATTAAAATATCCGTGCTGACCAAATTTAGAAAAGAAATATATTGTCATTTTTTTAATTTGATATTTTATTGTTCTTCAATGTGTTAATATTCAATTAATCTCAAGCATTTTAGTATTACATTATATATATTTAAAACTCATTTAATCATACATTACTTTAAAGTGATTAAATCTGTTAATTTTAGTTTGCTCGGGGAAAAGTTTAAATTTTTTTATTTCGTTTGTAACATCAAGATTTATATTTGATTTTAAAAATTAATATTGGTTTAATTTATTTAGAGCATTACTGTTTTTAAAGCATATTAAACTTACCAAAAAGTTGAAAAAAAAAGATTTTTTTTTTTTAAATTGAACTATTTTCTTAAAAAAATAATTAACAACTTTTTCTTGTTCAAATCTTTTTTAAACGTTACGATCGAGTATTTTACAATATTTTTTATTAATACTGTCAGATCTTCATATTACCCACCGTATATTTCTCCCAGTAAATTTCGATTCAAAACAAATCTATCAGTATTCTGGAAATACTAAAATTAAGTGTAAAACGAAAATATCCAGGCTCAAAGGAAGAAATCATGAAATCCGTATTAACAAAACTTTAACCAGGGAAAAGTGATTATATTTTTCTCATTCGAAAAATTTCGCTGATTTTAAAATCCTTGACAATTCCGTGTGGAACTAGGTATTAAACCATTAACAATAAACCCTTGAAAATAATTTAAAATTACAGATGAATAAACTTCTATAGATTTTACAACATATTTTATAATTAATAAGAATATATATTTTAAGAATTAAATGATATAATAAGATTAAGATTATAATATATTTTAAGAATTTAAGGTATCCGACTACGTTCGGAACCGTGATTTTAAAAAAGCGCATAAACGGATAACTTTTATGATATTTAGTGTCACTTATATTAGAATAAATGTATAAAATTATTTTAAGGACATTTTGACAAAAATAAATTATTTAAATACAATATTTTGGCAAAAAATTAACTTAGAATAACCTTTTTACAAAATGTTCTCCTTTTATAAAAAATGCTTCTAAAATAAAAATATTTTACTTATATAAAGTAAAGACTTCTCCAGAGAGTCTGAACTATGAAATTTGAAAAATTCACATTATTTTCAGAGTTACAACCCATTGAAATAATTATCGGCGTCTTTTTCTTAAAATTTCTCCCCTCTGTTGTCGTAAAACATGGATAAATCCACTTCTAAGTTATATGTTTCAAAAATTCTAGTTGAGCCTCTGTACAGAGATGTGAGCTATATACAGGCAAAATATTATTATAATAGAAGCATTTGTTACAAAAGGAGAATATTTTGAAAATAGAGCTTTTTATGTTCATTTTTTGTCAAAGTATTGTACTTAAATAATTTTTTATTGTAATAATATTCTTAAAACAATTTCATATACATTTTCTAATATAAGTGACACTAAATATTATAAATATTATCAATTTATACGCTTTTGCAAAATCACGGTTTCGAACGTAGTTGGATAATGAAGGTATGTAATTAAAATAGAAAAAAAGCAAATTTTTGTAAATTGTTTCTATATAATGTTAAAAAATACCTTTATAATAAGAGTGCAAAAATTATATTGTATAAGTACAGTGAAAATCGTTTAACACGAACTTGAGGGGACAGAAGTATTTTTTCGTGTTAAAAAAAAATTTCGTGTCAAAGAATGTTGCAAAAAAAAAAAAAAAAAACCCATACATTTAACAAAATAAGTTTATTTACATAGTACATTTTATTTACATAGATGTTTATATATGAATGTATTTAATACAAAAAAAACATAACATTTATTAAGTTTTTGGCAAATTATCTGATTTTTTTTTGCACTGTTTTTTTAGCATTAAATTGTCAACAAATTGTTCTATGTCATTCATTTCGTTATTCATTTCACCACTGGAATGCGAATCATAATAACTGTGCATACTTTTCATGATATTCCTCTTTTCGGATGACATGAGAATAGGAGCTGCATTATTCATTTTTATCGGAACATACATCAATCATATTTTTGGAGCTTTGAACAAACTCTGAATTGTCCTTGTCTGTCATAATTGGGGATGTACACACATTACCATCATCTAAGGCAGGGATGGTTAAGCCTGCATGTGTGCCACATTGTAGCACGGAAGAATCATAACAGTGGCACGTGAAGACTTATTGAAAAACTACAAAAATATGAAAATGCCACGGAATTAATTGAATTACGATAGAAAATTATCATGAAGAGAATATGTAAAACAATAGAAGTTTTCAGCGTGAGATTTTAAAGGAGCTAAGCAAGATTTTTTCTTTTCTTTAGTATATAGTGCCAAAAAGGAAGTCATGTTCCAAAACTTACAATTCCACAGCATTGTAACGTATCGAGAAAAATGTTGAGTAGCATGAGACTAAAAATAATTGCATCGCCTTGCATGGTTCGCAGAATAGTAGGTTTTGTTACATTGCTTGAAAATTGTTTGGCAAGAAAAGTTTTTAAGTAACATTGTATTATTCATCAAGAAGCTCTTTGTGCTGAGGACTTAAACCAATGATTCCCAAAGCGATCTATATTGACCCCCAGGGGTCTATGACGACTTGCAAGGGGTCCACATCAGCAACAAAATAATTTGGGGATTTATGAGGTGTAAAATGGGGGTCTACAATAGTGGCTCGCATTAAACCAGATCGTGACTAATTTTAAAAGAAAATTTAATCAAGGGAAAACCAGGTTCTATCTATTTAACATATTTAATTACTGAATTTAATGAGTTTAGTTTGCAGTTACAAAAAAAAAGGTGATATCATAAGTTTAATTAAAACAAAAACCATCATTTCAGCGTTATACCTGTTATTTATCTCGAATTATGGAATATAGTTTTTAATTTTGCTTTTCTGAGTTTCAGCGTTGTTGCCAATCTGCAAATAAATAAAGAAATAAAAATAAGACTGGACACTACTAACCAAGGAAATCTATTGTTAAACAAGATTGATGCCAAATGTGTTGTTGAAAATTTGTTATTGAAGTACCAGGTTCACCCCTCCAATTAAAATCATTTGTTTGCTGCTCAATTATTTTATGTATTAATTAAATTTTTATTTAATTAATTAGCAAGTGTGTTTTAAGTTTTAAACACTGTACTTCACTACAATTAGAAATTTAAATCTTTTAAAGTTCTTTACCAACTGTCAAAAAGACACTTAAGTCGATAAATTTTCAAAAAATCAATATTAGGTAAGTAGGGGTCTACCCCTAATAAAAAAACACGACATGGGGTCTATGAGACAAAAATGTATGGGAACCTCTGACTTAAACTTATCTTCCGTAGTTGACCCTGTGGTGCGCTGCAACAAAATACGAGCCCGTGCTCTGAGTGGACGACGATTTCTTACGCTTTTCCCCGTAGAAACGGAAGCAAGTTACTTCTTCATCGTAGGGTGCGCTGGCTTTCCAAAAGAAGATCACTTGCGATTGATTGATTGATTGAATATTAACGTCGCACTGTTCAGCTACACGAGGGCTTTTGGCGACGGACCACGTGATTTTGAACCATGGTCAAGTGACTTGGACGACACCTGAGCTGGCACCCCCTTCTCCTAGCTACCACACCAACGAGAGGACGATTCAGCTTGCGACAGATTTAGCGTGCATCGCTGCCCTACACGACGGGTCTTTAGTTGTACTGGGCTCGAACTCATGACAAGGCAAGCCACGATCCGATACCTATACCACTCGGCTACCACGGCCACAAATACACTTGCGAGATTTTGGAGTTTGAGAGAATGTGTTTTAGTATATCTGGAAGAAAATTATGAACTGTGCCCAGCAAATGCTTGTTCCTCAGGAGTGAAAATTGGCAGTGGGATTTAGGTTTTTTTTACCGATATAACCGATACATTTAAACAATTTAAATTTAAGATTACAGGGGGAAAATTGTATTTTCCTACTTTAGCTGATCCTGTCTTTTTTTGTGAACAAACTTTTCTTTTTTTTTTTTGTATGGATTTTGGAGGAAAAAAAATTAACTCATTTCCCATTAATGCCGCAATTATCTGCCAAAGTTATTAATGTTCTGAAATATGATAGATTTAAAAATTTATATATAACATCCATTCTGCAGAATTCTTTTAGTGCCAGAATTTTAAAGGTGATAAAAAATACACTGAACTTTTCGCAAATCCTTTTTTTGATTTCTCTTCAAGACATAACTGTTACCCACCTCAGACCCAAATCAAAATTATTGACCTACAGCACAGTATTACTTTGAAAAGCAATTATAAGGATATTATTTTAACTGCAAATATGATCCAATTACAATGAATTTGGGAAATTTGTTCCAAAAAGCAATTTTCCAAATTTACATGATTTGGCTGTCAAATATTGTTGTGGGTTTGGAATCATATGTTTGTGAAAAAATATTTTCAGTTATGAACGTAATTAAATCAAAAATGTCTCTCAAAATTAACTGATATGCATCTAAAACACTTAATTTTGTTAGCATCTTCAAGAACTAATTCAAATATAGATGACCTGGTAAAAAAAACTACAAATTCAAAAGCCACATTAACAAAGTATTGATTGTTTAATAATCATTTAAAATTAAATGTTTCAAGTTGCTTATTTTTATTTTGTACCTAAGCTAACTGGCTAATCCTGTAAAAATTATCAATAAAGTATATGTTTCTACTTTGGTTTTATTTATTATACCATTTTTTTACATTTTTACTGTATAGAATTTGAATTTAAAAATATGTTTTTTGTGTAAATAATCGACAATAAACCTATAGGTAACATTTTTCTCTTTTTAATATTTTTTAATTTTGTGGAAAAGTTGGAAGTGGCCCGCGTAATTCAATCCCTACTATTAGCTCACAATCTATATATTTATTTAT
>BMAV01001439.1:134824-166887 GCA_019973955.1 Trichonephila inaurata madagascariensis | reverse complement strand
CTATAATAGTAAACAAAATACTGAAATATCTAAGCAAGAATTATGAAACAATTATGTATTTTCAAGAGTGAAAGAGAAATTGAAAGTAATAGCTTCAAGTGAAAGCCGTATAGCTAATATTTTATGAATGACGTGAGAGTATTTTCAAGAATGAAGGAGAAATTGAAAGTAATCCAGCTGAAATGTTATAATGATATGTCATAGATGCTAATGAAAAAATTAACAAGTGTTAACTATTATATATTAGGCTTAAAAATATTAATTACTCATATTTATTTGAACTAACATTTTTCTTCATTATAGATCGTCTTCTTGATAGTGGATCATTTCCACACTAAGCACCCAAAATTGCGGAAAGATATATTTTGGGATGAAATGCTGCCACAACTCCCTCAAACAAAATTGACGGTTAATAGCATCACCAATCCTCAGTTGGGATCTGCTTTTAACCTGGAGTAAGTTAGAGACTCATTTTAATAAATAATCTTTTATATGTGAATTTTAATACTGCTATAACAAAGTTTCAATGAATGAGCGAGATTATAGTATTACAATATGTTGATAAGATTAAAGCCTGGTACTATATTGAACAGCATAAAATGATCAATATTTTGAATAGTGATCGAGTGATGAAAACGATATTTCTCACATTTAAAATTTCTTTCTATAAATCAAAAGTTACGATAATATGGTGGTAAAGTAATGATTTTCGTGGATGGCAGCCTGTGAGTTTGAGACTTGATTTCTTCCTAAAATAATTTTAATAATTGTATCAGGTTTGAGAGGGGTGCTACTTTAAGTGATCGCCTCATGTTCATCGAAGTTTGAAATAACGAGGACTGTAACCAATAGTTCTTCGTTCTGCTTCACAGTGCGACATTAATAAGCAATCAATCAAATTGAATAGAATTGTGAGCTCTAAAATCCACATACATAAAATCACAATTTCATTTATTAGGAAAATGAGATCTTTAAATATAATTTTATTTAAATTTTAAATTGATAAAAGTAAAAAATATATATATTAAAATTGCATCCATATGAAAGCATTCTGTTGCAGTTTTATTCTACTTGGAGTTTCTGTAGTGTTCCTGTTTTGACCCAACGCCAAGAGATGGAATTGTAAAATTCTTTTGTATTTTGCTCCGTGTTTGTTCAAGTTGATGTTATGAAACGCGTAACAACACGAATGTTCTTTATGGAGTGTTTAAATAAAAAATAAAACATAAAAAGTAAAGTCACGGATTCGAAGTTTTGTAAAAAAAATTTGAAGTCCATCGCACCATTTTCAAATTGCATGCTTCTCAATACATTTTGGATTCTTATTTTTTCTTTCAGAGTAAATCCTGCTGATGCGGAATTTCTGCCTATGGATACTTTGCTAGAGGAAGACAACGATGCTAATGTGTACTCCAGTGATTCTGTCAAACAAACTGCCGGAGTTCGCTACAGACCATCGTTCCTCATGAACATCTTAAACTCGAATTTTGGCCAAAGCATCCGCAGGAGATCTACGCTCAAGACAGAAAGTTTCAGAGACGCCCAAGGTCACGTAAATCCAGCATTTGCATTGAACTATGAAAAATTTGCCCAACCCAAAGGCAACACCCCAACTCATAGCCGAAAATCCAGCGTGGTGAGGAGATCCCCCACCCACAGTAGAGCCTCAAGTATATCCTTCCATCCCAGCAGTATCAGCCGCCACAGGCACAAAATGTATGATGTCCAACAAGCAGATGCCAACAGCCTTAATAATGGTAGTATTCCTGAATGTGAAGGCAAAGGAATGGTTTCTGCTTTAAATGCCGCCATGGCTCCCGTGGTTGGCAATTTTGAGAATACGCCATCGGCCATAAATGAAAATATAGAGCAGATAATGGAGGAAGACAATCCACCGAAGTTGGACAGCCACATGCCTCCCATACCAGAAGAGCCATCTAGAGTAGTATCTACCATTAGTCTCGATCCAGTTCCGGAAGTGCCCAATAAACAAATGGATGACGTCCAGAATTTAGTTGCAGAAGCTAGCAAAGTGTTGGAGGAGTTAAACCGAGTGGTTACTGCTCAAGGACATAGGAAAGATTGTGAATTGAAGGGCTATGAATCGTGTTGCTCTCTCGGCAGTGATGATAGTTCGTCCGATGAAGGTGAAGACTTGCATAACGAGGAATTTGCCGAAGAAGAGCCACTTGCGATGGATTCTGTCGTCATTGACATGCAGAGAGATGAAGACAGACCACAAAGTTCTTTCTCATAAATTTTTTTTTACTGATATTATGTGTTATGCAACAAAATTTGGATCTGGAATGATTGAATTTTATTTGGTGTCACTTACAAAATCATTAAATTTGAAAAATAAAACAGTTTTTATAATTTTTTAAAAGTGATAATATTGTTTTCCAATATTAAAAATTTAATATCGTTTTTATTTCAAGAACAGAAAGATAGATTTATTTGCAAGATAATGTGTGTATAAGGTGGTGATTTTCGGAATGGTAATAATACAACGGTAAAAATAAGAACATACAACCATTACAATTTAAGTTTTCAGTTAAAAAAATAATTGAAGTATAAACTATAAAAAAGAAAAATTTTATTCATACAAATTACTGTTGTGAGGAATAAATAACTCTCGCAATGTTTTCAAAATAGTGAGGGTACAGTGGCCCAGTGGTCAGCGTCGTAAAGTCGTGATAGGTATTGATTTAGTGGAGTCGCGAGTTCGAGTCCTAGTGTCAAAGAAGACCCGTCGTGGGGAGGAGTTATAGTTTTGGAGACTACAAGTTCTCACTTTTGTAAAATTTGAAAGCTTAGAGAGCTGTGTGCCAGCTACAGGTGTACACAGACTACATTTATGGGAACCCCATAGACTACAATATTTACTCTCAAACTCCACCCGCGTGTGTAAGCTCTAGTGATGCCAGTTCACTCGAGATTAGAGATTATACTTTCACAATTTATGAATATTTATGTTGTTTAACTCTTTAAATAAAGATGTTATAATCCTCAGTATTCACCCATTAAGTATGAAAAAAATTGAACTCCTGTGAAGATTAGTAGTGTTCTAATTATTATATATGCAATTATAATAAAAAAAATTCATGTCTTTGGGTTTGTACAATTCAATACCATGGTACACGGATTTACTCGAGCATATGCATATGAAATATATCAGACCAATTCATTCAAACATACCAGACTTATACATATGAATACAGCCTTTACAAAACATAAGTAGAAATCAGAAAAATCATGTGTGATTATAGACACATATCGTACGTTTTATAAAATAAGTGTGTGAACGTCTTTTTCTGTAGTCGAAAGCGCACCTCCAAGGTATTGATCCCCAAACCCTTTTGATAGCATACCTTAAAATGAAAATCTTTATAAGAAGTACCCCATGATTACTCCTTTCACGTACCCCCAAGAATCATAACTTATCCCTAGAGGTACGCGTACCATTTGGTGACTATTGCTCTTCGTGTAATTTCCAAATTCAATACACGCATTCCGTCACAATTTTCACCAAAGGTGAATAAAATTGGTATTAACCTTATTGGCTGAAAGGTTTCATGATGTTAATTAACATAATTAATGACATTGGAATTGAGTCAAGAAAGTAAACTATTCATCATTTTATGCGACTAAAATACGAGTTACTACTTTTTAATGATTGGTGGCTAGTAAAATTATGAATTTTACTCTTAAAATATTGGTGATTTTATCTTAATTTATGTAAATCGCGTACGCACGTGTCGAACAAGTTTGCAACTTCAAATCAACGTTGTTCCGAGATAACCAAAGATAAATAGCATATGCTTTTATCTCATACAGCAAGAAAAATTTCCTAGACTCTTTGGATTATGAACTTGAAAGACAAAACTATAAATGAAAACTGCCTAGTATTCAAGAAAGAAAATTCAATTGTGTTTTTACTGTTTGCAATTACATAACTCGAGATTAAAAAAAATGAGAAATTACATTTGTATATGTATTCTACTTTTTTGAACAGAGAAGTTATCTTTTCTACGAAAGCTGTTAGCTTCCACGATAGCAGCTTGGTACAGATTGTGTTAACAACTATAAAGATAACACAATTTACAGTGTTCTAAAGTGCTTTATAAGGAAAGAGATAACGTTTTATTAAATATAGAGACAATAGATTTAAGTAATTATGTACATTTTTTAATACAAAAATGTAATTTAAAAATAATTCTTTAACTAGCATCCAATTATTTAATGTACTATTAATAGGAATTTTAGTCGTTTTGTGAATTTTGGTACGGCACAGTTATTGTGCCCAACTTAATGAAATGCAATGAGAAGAATTCTAACGCCTAATCCAGAGCTTCTCAAACTTTCAATACTGGCGATCCATTTTTCAATCATAATTTTTATCGCGCCCCCCCTTATACAATAATAATGTATTGAATGCAATAATATAATGCACTTTGACGCTAAATCTACAATACGATCTTAATTATAAACCGTACAAATTAATAAGTTAAATATATTAAATTTTGTATATGTTACTTTTTTAAGTATTTTGAGCTTTGGCTGTTAGAATTTTCTGGTGAATTGCTAGCTGTTCTAACAATTCCCTTACTTTTATTTTGAGATAGGGGATTGGCCAAAGATTTTGCAGTTCCTTTCGTTTTCGTGGATGTTAGAGGTTCAGAGGATTCCTTAGATTCATTATCGCTTGTCTGTGCTGAGCTATTTTTAAAAATGTTTTTCACAGCATTTGCATAATTAACTCCAGAAACTGGCGTACGTGATGAAACAATACGTCAAGCCTATGGGGAGGAAATTTTATCTTTAATTTTTGCTGTAATGATTTCCTCTTTGATACAGGTAGGGCAGGAGCGGGAATGGGGGGGGGGGGGGTCATCCTTGCAATTTACGAATCGCTCCTTTGCATTGTAGTCTGTACTGCCGTGGCCTATTTCCCCACAATGAGAGCAAGTAAGTTATCCCCGACAGGTATTGGCATTGGAAGCAGTGTAGATGATTGGGTATATATGTTCGTACTAGGCAGTGAATGTATGCGGCTTTTACCGACTGTGGAAGATCAAGTGTCAAAAAGTGTCGAATTTAGGCCTTCATCAAGGCACACATTATTTGGATTCATAGGAGAAGAAGTTGTTCGCCCCAGTACGCCTCCACCCACCAGGGAGCCCAACAAGAGAAGGCAGATCATCAGTCATCTGACAAATTTCAGGAACCCGCACTTACCCCAGAGATGGTACTGAGGTATAGTATTACAGCTTCGGGGCGTGGATTCTTCGGTTCACCCGAGGCACCCATAACTGCAATACTAACCCTACAGCCATGTCGTTAAGATCTGAAGAGAAACTTCGCAGAACTAATTACTATCCAATTGACAGTGGCAGGCTCACTCCTGCCACCCATCCACAGAGAAGCTTGGTCCAGAGGGATCGTAGCAGGTTTCTCCAGAACACCATTTTCCGCCTTATGGGACGCTGCACATGCAAATATGCTGGTTGGCAAGCCAACAACAAGCAGATAGACATCAACAAAGATAGTAAAAATAAAGAGGGGGGAGTAGATACAGAAAGAGGAGAGGGAGTAAAGATCACTATAGGGCACCTTAGAACCATGACTCCCGCATTCATCTAAATGAGATGAGCCCCCTGAAGGGTTGAATTGACTCACATTGATCCAAAAACCTAGACCTTGTTATTTATTTTTCTTATGATTTTTATTTATTTTGCATCTAAACAAATTAAAATAAATAGTTAGATACTAATAATTAATTTTAGCAACCTTAGTATCCAGTAACGATTAAATCCTTATTTTTAGCTTGTGACGGGCTTTATCGCGCCTTTCACTAAAATCCTCTTGGGGAATCATTGGGGCCAGAATGGCATTTCATTCCAACCAACTCAAGAAGAAAACGCGATATGCAGATCAGGAATGATGATATATATTGGAGCTTTATCATTCGCGAAGAGGGCTAGAAAGGTCTTAGAGAGGCTAAAGGGAGTCTTAGAAGTCTTAGGAAGTATTACAAGAGTCAAATAGAAGTGGGTTTGAAGCCAGAAGGTTGCCTGGTTGCCGGATCAAGTTGTATTACAGTAATATATAGAAGATATAAAGATTGGTAGCTGTTCGCGCGCTCGCCGTGGAATATCGCGCGCGCGCGGTAAGCGATATAATATTAAACTTTAAGGATTGATTGATTGATTGAATATTAACGTTGCACTATTCAGCTACACGAGGGCTTTTGGCGACTGATCACGTAATTTAGAACCATGGTCAAGTGACGTGGACGTCACCTGAGCTGGCACCCCCCTCTCCTAATTACCACACCACACCAACGGGAGGACGTTTCAGCTCTCGACAGATTTAACGTGCATCGCTGCTCTACACGGCGGGTCTTTAGTGGTACTGGGCTCGAACTCATGACAAGGCAAGCCATGATCCGATACCTATACCACTCGGCTACCGCGGCCTAAACTTTAAGGATAGAGCGGACTCTAGTTAGTTAAGGAATCGGCTATATAGATTCGGTGGTTAATTTATCATAAAGAGAGTGAGTAGGATTTAATGCACTATTTCCTAAGAATTGTTATTTATGTCGTATCACTCCTGATCATTTCCCTCTGAGACTTGTGTTGCATTGCTTAATATAAATTGAGATATAATAAACTAGCTTTATTATGGAAGGTTTGAGAGGTCAATCTTTTATACCTACAAACTTAGGTCGCGTGGATGAGGAAGAGATGATACCCCCACCCGGGGGGGGGGGGTATCACAAGCTCTGTATTGGTATAATCCACAAATTCAGCGATGTCTTACGCTTTAGCATCTAAATTAAGCGCATTGCAAGGCCTGAAGTTCAGCTTTCACCCGTAATACATCAGTGTTCCAAGATTATCATGCGTTTTGTCTTTTGCGAAACTTTTTGTTTTTTGCTCATATCTTGCACCACACACTTACCTGTTACTTCATCGTAAGCCAATTTAATACGCAGGTGTTTTAAAAAGTAAAATAACAAAAGCTCTAATGATGTACAAATTACTCATATGAATAAAAATCTCTCTGAAGATAATGAAGGCGATCCCAGCATTCAAGCGGTGGTGGTAGATGGTGCTTATTCTCCATTAATATGACTAAATCTCAGTTTGAAGGTAACTACGTTGACGGAAACGCGTGATCCGTGATTGAAATAAGAAGTGTGATACGATTTTTGCATTTAAAGAAAAATTCTGCTGAAATTCATCGGCAGTTGGTAGAGGTGTACGGTACAAGTATTATGTCACTAAGACAGGTGTGGTTTTTGGTGCATGGAATTCAACAAAGGCAGAACAAATGTGCGAGATGAAGAAAGAGCGTTTTCGGTGGAAAGTATTGGACCATTTTCCTTGTGCACCAAGTGATTTCCATCTCTTTGGAGCTTTTCTGAAACTCTTAGGAGGTCAGCATTTCAGAGCTGATGCTGATTTTCTGCAAGCCGTCTTAATGTGGTTGCATAAAATTGACACTGATTTCTACGATGTTGGTTTCGATGGTTTGGTGTACCAATGGTATTTATTCCATACCGATAAGTATAGCGACTATGTAGATAAGTAATATATACCTATGCCTCTTTATATTATACAGAGTATATATATATATATTTATTTTCTGAATAAACGTTTAATCTGAATGGGCTTGTTATCTAACGTTCTGAAACCTCTTCGTATTTTAATCGTATCTCTCTCTAAAAGGCTGCATGATTTCCAAAAATACCGAAAGGTTACTACATAAATTTCTGTTGCATCTTGGGAAAAAGTCAAGAGCAAATAAAACGCTTTGAACGTACTTACTATAGAATCGAAGTCAGTTGGCTGTTGGGTGGTAGTAGTTTTTAGGAAGACACACAGATTAACTTTTCATATGTGTGTAGACAGTGATAAATTTTATACAAAGGATGTAATTCAAACAGAGGCAACTTAATTTAACTTAGAAACCAGCAGAACAGCAGGATAGGATATGAGAATGGTGAGGTGTGGCTGTTGTCGATGTGTAGGGTGCAAGAAGAGTATTTTTTTTATTTCTAATGGGCTGCGGATTGGTGTGGTTTACCATTGCAGACCTAGTACATTCCTGGAAGAGTGTATCTCTTTTTAGTGCGGCCCCATACAAGCAGATACCAATCATCGCGCGTAAATTTGACGCCCAGTTTCCTCCCTAGAGGGAGGTTCTTGAGCTCTGACGATGCGTACCTGTATTAGGATTTAATTTTTCCGAGAGCATCCAAGCCAAACAGGCACTATAGGAATCTTTAACATGTCGTATAATCATACGACATGTCCGCTGTCGATTTGATGTATCATGGAAATCTGCCGACTTGGGCCAGGGTCGAACCCACAGCCTTAGGTGCTGAAGGCCAGTGACAAACCAACCACGCTACCCAGTCGGCGTTGCAAAAGAAGTTGATCTAGTTAAAAAGTTGTTGTGTGGAGTTAAAGTAAAGAGTTTCATTTCCATCACTTCAAGCATACTTTAAAAAGGTTATTAGCCTTTGGGGTTTAAAAACGAGGTTGCCGGTGGCAAAAATGCAGCAGAATGTTCTCAAGGATTACTAGAAGCCTGTAGTGGAAATGCATTGTCGTGTAGGGTAGTTGTACGATGGGTTCAAGCGTTTTTTTTTTCAGATCGGAATGAGCTCGTATTAAAACGTGAATGGCGTCACCAAAGTTCGCTACGTCCACAGAAATTTCGATAGGAACCTAGCCAGTGCAGGTTATCCTGATTGTTGCATACTATTGGAAGGGTGTGACTCTTTATGCATGCTGAGCTTGCAAGACAAACTATCAACGCAGACCACTATTACCGATTTCTACAGCATCATCGGCGTCTGGTTAAGCGGTAAAAACATTCACCTTTATTGCAAAACAATCTCTCCATCGTGTTTCATGACAATACTCATTGTCATGTAACAAACAATGTCGCTCTCTTATTGCCACGGTGGTTGTGGGAAATCATGAAACACACTACCTAATCCCCAGACATGAATCCTTGCGACTTTGATATGTTTCCGAAGTTGAAGGAACATCTCCGAGGCCGCCAGTTTCATGACGTTTTATGTGTACGCCTTGCAGTTGGGTGCTCCGTTGTTGACATTAACAATCAACACCTTGTTAATGGTCTCCAAAGGCTTTCTGGCATTTGACAAAACATAAAAAGCTTTGCTGGTGATGATGTTGTAGGAATGTAATGCAATGGACTAAATTCATGATGGTCACATGATAACGGCCATTACGTGTTTCCCACTAATTAATATTAGTTTTTCAACTTGCAAAGTTTAGATAACATTTAAAGTTTGATATGATTGGGTAAAGAGTTCACGTGTTAAAATTCTTCAAACAGTTTTCAAAATTAAAAAAAAAAATACTTTTATTATACGAATACTTTTTAATTAAGTGCATTTTGTTTAACTATGTGCATTATTATATCGTTGACAAATATGTTCTTTCTAAATGAAAGTTTCTGCAAAAAGAAAAAGTTGGCAACAGTGAAGCACATGAACTATTTGGCTGGAAACGCGTGATTATATTTAAGATATAATTATGACGTCACATTAATTTATGAAGTGACTGGACGAAAACACGTGGCTCAGTTATCATGTGACTATGACGTCACATGAATTTAGTCCATTGTACTTGTAAGTTCATTAAAAAAATATTTATACCTGTGTAGCCATTACTTAATTTACAGCCCTCGTATTTTTCAAGGTTGAAATTACCAAAAAACATATTCGTGTTTAAAAAAAATCATTTTATTCTTAAATTAGCTTTAAAATGGGAATCGAATTGACTGCATGCCTATTGTTATAATTTTTGGTTTAATATGATTAAAACTTATTTTCAAGTGAATGTATAGCTAGAATTATTACGTATATAAATCATTTTAAATACTTTCATACTTATATAACAACTGCATGAATTCTTTATCAGTAATTGTTGTTTAATTTGTAATTATAAATAAGGGAATTTTATGATGTATATCTTAGGATTGTTACATGGCTTCAAGTACTTTCAAATATATCACTTTCTAATAGAAAAAAAAAATAAATGTGTTTGAATTTTTGATTTGTAATTCGTTATCTGTAAGAAAATAATACTTATTTAATTATTTTAAATTTAAAACATAAGTTGCAGTAATTTGATTTTAGTATTATTTGTGAATACTTCGTGTAATTTTTCATGCTTCATTACTTAAAACAAATCTTCGTAGAATCCCTACTAATATCTAGAAGATTTATGAATGAAATGCGAAGTTACGAATTATATCGCAGTTTAAGATTGCGAATGAAGTGGGCTTGAAGTGCTTCAGAAGTTTTCCAAATAATCACATCCGAGCAAATATTTACCACTGAGAAAATCTCGTATTTACTGTAGTTATTTTATCTTAGGAAACACTTGATATCAGGTCATGTGATCTTTTACTGACGGCGAGGCCGAAATCTGAAGAGATTGATATCAGTTACTTGATATGTAAAACTTAAAAAAAGTTATTACATATGGTTGAAAGTGAAGAATAGTAAAAAATTTTAAAACTTAAGCAAAACTTCGACTTGTTAATTTTGTGAGATATTTACCGGAGAAAAATATCCCTCTCCTTCTACATTATTATACCAAATTTATGTCATCACTGTTTAGAAGCACCTACGTTTGTGAACAGCTAATTTGGAATGAAGTTGGTACACTAAAAACAAAACAGGAACAAAAAAAAAAAAAATACCTGAGAAACGTCTTGGAAGTGCACTAAGAATTGTATTTATAATTTATAGACCAAATGTTGAAGTATTACTATCTAAAAAAAAATAATGTGTTAAATTTCCCACTAAATTTATTTAATTTTTACAATAAAAAAATAATAAATTTTAACACGGTTATTTTATACTAAAATGTTCATGAATTAACGAACTTCGTGTGAAGCTAACTATAACGGATTGATTGAATATTAGCGTCGCACTGTTCAGCTACACGAGGACTTTTGGCGACGGACCACGTCATTTTGAACCATGGTCAAGTGACGTGGACGACACCTGAGCTGGCACCCCCTCTCCTAACTACCACACCAACGGGAGGACGTTTCAGCTCTCGACAGATTTAACGTGCATCGCTGCCCTACACGGCGGGTCTTTAGTGGTACTGGACTCGAACTCGTGACAAGGCAAGCCACGGTCCGATACCTATACCACTCGGCTACCGCGGCCGACTCTAACTAACGGAAATGAATGTACTGCTGTACGATTATTTCGGGAAATATTTCTAATGAGGCGCCTTTGAATTCAACAAATTAAAGTCACAAACACGTTTCTCACAATAATTTAAAATTTCTACCAGTATAAGCTATAAAATTCGTGCCTAAAATAGGCCCTGTAAATACTGTATCTATACTGACAGCATAAAGGTCTTGAAAGCGCTTGAGAACTATAGCAATAGGTGTCAGCATGTAGTGCAGTGCTTCTCAAACTTTCAATACTCGCGACCCAATATTCAATCATCATTTTCATCGCGCCCCCCTCCTTACAACAACATTGTATTGAATTAAAAAAAATACTTTTACACTAAAGCTACAGTACGACTTTAACCTCTTATGTGCCCCAGACGTATATATACGTCTTTCCGGAGTACGATCCTTTCTGTGCACTGCTATCCATAAAATTATTCCCAAGGCTTTGGAATACAATAAAAGGACCTTCACAGTCTTTGCAAAGGATTTACTTATTTCAGAGTTATTCCTTTTCTCCTTCCCCCCACCCAAAAAAAGACATCAAAATACGCGCGTCTATGTGGAAAACCGCGACATTGAGGACCAAACAGCGTAAATTTTAATCGGAAAATTAATTTTTTTTATAAACCGAACAAATCATCAAGATATGTGTTAATACAAGCCTATGGGGTCACTGGTAATTATCAAACTTGTTCTTAACTTAGTACTGTTAAATTAATAATAAAATACATTGTACAGTACAGATACTTTTATAAGTGTTTTATATCAGTGTAAATGTGCATTTTATACTTTATTATGTCAGAAAGTATTTTGTTTGCTTACTTTCAGTAAATTAACAATGTTTTGAAAAATCTTTAGTTTTCAACTTTTCGGTATGCTCGTGCCCCCCTTGTAGAGTTATCACGCCCCTGAAGGGGGTGCGCACCACAGTTTGAGAAACGCTGCTGTAGTGTGTGATATAATCGACATTACGAGTAGACTGTATGACAGGGGTTGGGATGTAAAATTTTGCTGGATACCATGCCAGGTGGGTATCATAGGCAACGAGCAAGCGGACATCGCGGCTCGGTCGGCAACGACACACTTGCTGCTAGCTGTTCGGCTTTGTGACATGAAGCACGTCATTCTACATCGCATTGCTAAAATGTGGCTTGATTGATTCATTGATTGAATATTAAAGTCGCACTGTTCAGCTACACGAGGGCTTTTGGCGACGGACCACGTAATTTTAAACCATGGTCAAGTGACGTGGACGACACCTGAGCTGGCACCCTCTCTCCTAACTACCACACCAACGGGAGGACGTTTCAGCTCTCGACAGATTTAACGTGCATCGCTGCCCTACACGGCTGGTCGTTAGTGGTACTGGGCTCGAACTCGTGACAAGGCAAGCCACGGCCCGATACCTATGCCACTCGGCTACCACGGCCCGCTAAAATGTGGCAGAAATCATGGAATTTTACAGACTAATAACAAGCGGCACTCCATAAAATCTGCAATTGGAGCTTGGCATGTTTTGCCGATGAGAAGAACCGATGTCAGACTGACTCGGCTTCGCATTGGTCATACTCGTTTTACTCATAGAGATTTTTTGTTCGGTGAGAATGATCCTGAATATCCTTCATGCAAGATCCTGTTCATCTCATTTTAATAGATTGTCAATTTTTTAATCATCATCGCATCATTTTTTTTCTCGTTCATCTGTTTTATCTTTATCTAATTTGCTTGGGGAAAATCCCCATCCAAATCTATTTGCATTCTTACTTTCAGTTGCTTTACATCAATTATAATATTTTACAGAATTTATTTAAAACAATCTGATCTTTTTATAAATGAATTACTTTATTCCTTTTGCGAGAATCCTGAAGACCCTTACATTATTCTAAAATTAAAAATCTTTTTTAATTTTTTTAATTAAAATTTTACTGAAGCATTTTGAGTCTTTAGCATCTTAATTATTTTTCTGAGCATTACCTTTGATTTAGAATCAGTTTTAAAAATTTTAATATTTTTTAAATCATTGTTTGCCGTAGCTTAGCGTAGCCGTGGTAGCCTAGTGGTCAAGGTATCGGATCGTGGTGGGCTTGTCACGCGTTCGAGTCCAGTACCACTAAAGACCCACCATGTAGGGTAGCGATGCATGTTAAAACGTCAAACGAGCTCAAACGTCCTCCTGTTGGTGTGGTAGTTAGGAGAAGGGATGCCAGCTCAGGTGTCGTCCTCGTCACTTGACCATGGTTCAAAATTATGAGGTCCATCTTCAAAAGCCCTCCTGTAGCTCAACAGTGTGACGCTAATATTCACTTATTCACGCCGCATCTTAGCCTGATTTGGTTTTGGTGCCGTAAAATCATACGATCAATCAAACAATGTGGGTCAATTCAATCAGGAATGTTCTAAATTATTGCACAAAATTATACATAATGAATAACATAAAACACGCTGTAATATATTATTACGTCGATCCGGGTTCGATAATTTTATGCAAAACAATCACAAAGAAAATAAACAGGTTTTTTAAGAGCGATGCGAATTTATTATCAAAAATTCAATCCTTTAAATACAGGATTCAGCGGCAATATTCACAGGGTAAATCTCCGAAGATCTTCACACCTTCAACAGCAATCAAACACAATCATCAGTGTTTAAAAATATACGTAAGTAAAGATTATTCACGAGCACAGCCGAGCTAATCGCTAGTCAAAACAATCCTCACTACTCGCTGGTTTAATCAAGACTGACCGGTTGCGCGGCTGGCACTCCTATTTATAAGTGCGGAAGAAACTTCCAGAAATATAACCGCTCGTGTCATCGAGCGTGAGGTTAATGGAGATATCCACTACTTTCTAGAAGAATTCAGAGGGTTCCGAACTCGCCAACATGGTTGACAATGACGCCAAAATGGTCGCCAAAGTCACCAACTTGGCTCTACCGCCAAGATTTCGCCAAGTTCTCATTTAATCGCCAGTATAACGTAAGGGGCGGCATTGCTTGTGAATAGTACAATTTTAACAGGAAATAAATATAACATAGAGTAATATAAATGCATTAAACACCCAAATGCAAGTTATTTACACTATTTACACAAAATTCGTAGCAATATTATTACACGACGCAATAAATTGAAATATGTAATAAGAATAAGAATAAAGTCCGCGCAAAAGTTTTACCAATAACGCCAATTGATTGGAGAGTTCTTTCACACACACAATTCCTACTATTAACTCACAATCTCTATATATTTATTTATTTATTTATCTTGGTGGAATTTTCAATCGTTAATAAAATACATTTTAAAGCACTCAATTGAGCTGAAACTTTATATACAGGTTTATTTTGGATGACAATACAATAATACAATAGTAATTAATAAAAATTAATTGATTAAAACTAATTATTTAAAGAATTATAAAATACACAACCACGTTGGCATCATTTTTGGCGACTTAGCGACCCTTTTGGCGACTTGTGTCAAAATTTGAAAAGGTTTTTTTTTCTCACGTGTTAAAGTATTCAGTTGCACTGAAATTTAATACACGATTGTTTTGGATGACAATACGATACTTTAATGATAATTTATAAAAATTAATGACCACTTAATGTTGTGATTCTGTCCTATGTATATACATATTTATATTAGTTGTAACTATTTAATAAAAAGTAGCTAAAAAATAAAAATTTTTCTTTGTTGATCTAAGTAGGAATTGACTTAAATTTTTTTTTATATTACTTGTTTTTTTTCCTTTCCCGCTAAGCGTTCATGTTTACGTTTACGTTGTTGTTCGCTCTATTTTGACATTCTGTGTAAAAAAAAATCAAATAAGGTTGTAATAAATATGACAATCACCAATTTTAAAATGGGGAAAATGTTTCTCTTGGTCTTGAAGCTGATAAAAGAATTAGAAGTATTGTAACATTTGGAAGAAATGAAGTGCAGAAGCTCATGGTATAATTTAGCTGGTGTAATTAATACATCTGTGATGGAACTCTGCGACATAACCATCCTGTGATGACTATGTCTTTCCGGATCCACGTAAGCTAGAGGTGTGGGATTATCAAAATGATGAGACATATTGGGTTCTTAATACAACTTTTATTAAGAATAACTTAAATTACTTAATTCTAATTAACAACTTTCTTAAAGTGAGAGTTAACACCCAATTAAACCTTGTATTCAAGTCAGATCACGCAACTAGATCATTTATCTTAATTATAATAAATAAACCGATTCATCTAACTTCCTATACAAAATATTACCTTTTGCAGATCTCCTTCCTTCAACAATTGAGTAATACCTACAATGTAACTTTATATGTGAAGACTCCAACTTCTTTATAATGAACGTCTATTTCTTCCAAAGCTATAGGACAGCTAACTCTTGATCCGAATGATTCCACACTAAGTTATCTCTAAACTTGCCGCTCCTTATCATCAAAGCTTCTATCCTTTTAAAGTATATTTCATTTACATATTTGATCTGTTTATCTTCTTGGTATTGGGTTGGAAAGGTTTTGCCATTAATCGTGGCCGTCAAAGAACATAGGAGTTATGTTAGCAGAAGGACGCGAGAGACGTCACAACTCTTTAGGCTATGGATCAAAATGATGAATAATTCAAAAGTTGAATGGGGTTGAATAAGCTATTAATGTGCTATAGTGGAATTTATCAATAACAAATAATATAAAAAAAATTTTTAAGCCAATTCCTACATAGGGCAACAGAGAAAAAGTTTATTTTAGTTACTTTTTATTAAATAATTATAATTAATTTAAATATTATATACATATGACAAAATCACAATATTAAGTGGCAAAATAAAAAGCGCGATTTTCCTTGCAATTTTTCATTTTCCTTTCTATTTATGGCGTTAGACAATTATTTTTGTTTGTTACTATTTATTCATTAATTAAATTTAATTATTCCATAGTAAAAAGAAATCATACTCTCAAAAGTTAGGCCACCCCAGGTTTGGATTAGAAGTCCAAAGCACTATCCATGGAGCTACAGGGACACAACATGTGGTTTTCCTTTTTATATACGGGGTTGGACTATTACTTTTGTTTATTACTATTTATTCATTAATTAAATAGAATTAAATAATTAATATTTGAAAAAACTGTATTAACATCAAGTGTCATCCACTGCAAGTTTAAAAAAATGTATTTGAACTTGAGTGGATGAATAAAAGATATTTTATTAACGATTGAAAATTTGAACAAGATATATATATAGGTATATATATATATTTATATATATAGGGAGAGTATGGACTAGTAGTAGAGAGGAATTGAAAAAAAAAGGAGAAAAAGCCAAAAAATCATATTTAAGGAGTTTTTATTTGACTATTTTATCCATCCGTGAAGGTATATATACAACTTCTATTTTATTGTCAATATCATTTGTACCCAAACATTGTGTAAATTCATATAACGAAATAAGCAAATGGTAATGTGTATATATGCATGTGTTTATGAATAATAGTTTGTTTGAAGTTTGTTGCTTATAAGTAACTTTCATAATTTCATAACGCTTCTATACTCCCTGCGTAGGCTCCTCGCTTGTGAAACAGTTCACTGAACCACGTAATCATCGATTGCATAGTGAGGAGTACCTGTATTATAAAATAACTTATTGATTATATAGCTAAAGTGAATGTTTAAGAAATAGGAGTTAAAAATCAGCATAACCGATTGATTATTTTGAATGAATAGTATCAAATACACTAGTGTAGCAAGTTCCGTGTGTGTGTGAGGGGCCCTGTATGAAAATTCCTTCGATGACCTTTTTTAGACTTTTAGAGCCCAATTAGTGGGATTGTAGTAACACATATTGAGGCCCCTGTAACTTGGAGGGCCCGTATCATTGATACGTCGGTCGCTACGCCCCAGATCAAATAGATTTTTAAATAATAGAAACATAGAAAATAAGTTTGAACATAGAAAAATAAATGGAATTGAACATTTTTCTGAAATAAGAAATGGTTATGAAGATTTTAAGATTGACATGTTTCTTTAGATATTTCTCTTTCTAAATATACAGAGAAAGCTCAGCTACTAAAGAAGTGAGAATGAAGATTTAGTCAAAAGAAGAATAATCCAATGCTTTTTGAGTTCTAAAAAAATTGCTTTTAAATGAAGCTCTATTTTAGTTCCTTACAAATTTGATTTTAAAACTGTTTTTTTATCTAGAGGCGATTAGGGCTGGATTAAATGGAATGCTTAATCAACATAGAACGGTGAGAAATTTCTTTTAGTTTATTATGCAAATGAGAAAGCATGGAATATCGAGGTACAGCACAATTAAATAAAGGTTCTTCATTAAAAATATATAACTTAAAGCTCCACAACAAAAGGACTTATCTCTTTCAGAAGGATGTGTGGGAGTGAGAATCGCAACTAGCGGAAGACAGAAGTAAAAGTTACAATGGCTAATCATAAGCAAAATTTCTTTTTACCGTTGTTGTCAGTGGCGTAGCAACCAATGCAAGTTTCTGGACATGAAGGTAATCATATTAAAACCATCATGCCTCCCAAATAATCCACCTGAAAGACGAGATCTACAAATCGACTCAGTAGCGTCTCGAAAAATAAACATAAGATGGCACCACAGCCGAATATAATATTCATAAAAAGTGTTTAAATTAGATTTCTTTCTTAAAAGCACGAATGCCCTCTGAATTAAAGACTGATCATGATTTCCACGGACAAATATTCTAAAATGACACTGAATACAACAGAAATACAATGTTGATGATATATCCATGACGGGACCAAATTACACAATACCATGGACCCCAGATGACTGTTCTGGCAATCTGTTCAATATTATCTACATAGAGGATTGTTGACGAAAATAGGATCTCTATTTCTTGTAGGACAACAAGAATAACTGGACAGTCAAAAATATGAGCAGGTGTTTTTTAGCTTTGTATCTATAAACAGTTTTCACAATTCCTATGTGAGTTCTTCTACCATCCCTATCAAACTTCATTCCTCTATGATGACTTGTTCTTAGCCTAGCAATAGTCTGTATCATAAAGCGGTCTCCACTTATAATACAGATTTGATGCTGTACAGGAATTGACTTCCCTCTCAATTTGAAATTTGTGACAGCATTTGCATCTAATAAAGTAACGTTGACAAAATTGTCTTTATTAAATCGGGGGAGTCTGTAATCCTTAGAGAGTGGGTCTCCAGGTGGTGGATAGGAGAATGCCTCCATTGGTATTTCTTTGGGGTGGTAGAGAGGAAATAAAATACGCTCAGTGGACCAACAGGCAGAAGTCCAACCTCTTTGAGGCAATGGCATCCCTTTTCCATGATGGATCTGAATCTTGATTTTGCTCATGGGGCTACCACATACGGGCAATCGACGCGTCACGCTCTGATTATGTCCGGGAGCAGGATGAGAAATAAAACAAGTAATATAAAAATAGTTTTTAAGTCAATTCCTACTTAGATAAACAGCGAAAAATTTTATTTTAGCTATTTTTTATTAAATAGTTACAATTAATATAAATATGTATATACATAGGACAGAATCACAATATTAAGTGGTAATTAGTTTTTTTAATTAATATTAAAGTATCGTATTGTCCTCTTTTAATTTCAGTCCAACTGAATGCTTTAACACGTGAGAAAAAAATCTTTTCAAGTTTTGACACAAGTCGCCAAAAGGGTCGCTAAGTCGCCAACGTGGCTGTATTTGTACTTCTTTGAATAATTAGTTTTAATCAATTAATTTTTATTAATTATAATTAAATTATTGTATTGTCATCCAAAATGATCCTGTATATAAAATTTCAGCGCTTTAAAATGTATTTTATTAACAATTGAAATTTCCACCAAGATAAATAAATAAATATACAAATATATAAATAAATAAATATATATATAGACAGTGCGAGCTAATAGTAGGAATTGAATAAAATCTATGGAAAGAAACATTTTCACTAAAAATATCCTTTAAACACAATAACTTTTCCTCCAGAAAAAGTAAGTGTGGTGACTTCTCCCAAAAGAAAAACGGGAGTAAAAGTGCAACTTTCGAGAGACTAATGTAAATTATACTTAGAAAACTATCAATGGAAGCCTGCTTGGTATACCTTAATTATATAATAACCTTTAAGTGCACATTTTGCATATTTGAAAAACATTTAAGTAACATTCGACAAGTTTCTAAAAGACTAAATTGGAAACTAAGAAATAAATTTTAAGAAATACCTATTCTTCTGTAAGGAAGTATATTATGTTATCCCTATTATATTCGAAAAAATTGTTGAACAGCTCGTAACATCGGAAAAAAATGGCTACGACTGGAAAATGTTCATGATCTTCGAAGTTTCCTTGGACAATGCACTTATTATACAAGTTTCTTTAGATACTTCTCGGTAGGGGCAAGTCCACTACAAAGATTAACAGATAAGGACAGGTAAAGTTACACATTCAGTTGTTTCAAGTGGGCTCTAACCTTGGATTTTGCTTATCCTCACCTTGAAAAGCAATTCATTCTCGATACTGTGACTAAGTTACAAACAAATTAAAAAAAAGTTGCATTATCTTAAATCTGCTACAATGAAAAACGAGTAATAGCCTATTATATAGAAGAAATCTAAGAAAACTGGAAATAAATGACTGTGTAACCCGAAAAGAGTTGTTGCTCATGATTAAGATCATTATCTATATCCATTATTATCTGTATGTTCACTAATTTACATTACGGACACAAATCATTCTTTCCTGAAACGGTTGCTCAGTTTTAGGGACACACAAGAGGAAATAGCACGATGGATTTAAAAACTTCAAGAAGGAGGCGCAACATAATAAAGATACAGCTCATAAAAATGCTGGCGCTTTATCAAGTAGACGTGACCTGAAGTCTGAGAAAAGAAAGAAAGTTAGGACCAGATGGCGATATTTATGTTAAAGCAGTAACATCTGTTACTACGTGACATTTTTTTTCCCAATAGGCTGCGTATTAACTACTAAGCCTTTGAAGACACGGCAAGTCCCCAAGAGTGGAAGCCATTTTACTGGTGGCACCATATAGTGGCGGCTTCAGCTATCAAATTGTAACGTTTGAATTTTATTCAATGCAAACTCTCGTCGGATGCTAAATATTACATATAAATACATATATCGTCGGCCTAATTATCAGACTACGTAACTCCGCCGGTCTAACTGATTTAATATAGGAGTGCAATGCGCCGAGCACTTTTTGGCGCGATTAAGGAATCGCGCCAAGCAGTGATGATGCAAAACATTCCCTTTTGTTTTGTTTACACCATGCATCAGTGCGTGCTCCACTTTTCATTTATTCCTTCGATCAGTATAATCACTATTTTTTTTTATTTCATAATAAAACTAGATTTCAAAGGGAGAGGTGGTGGCAAGATTTTAACATAAAATAAATACAACAGAAAGTAATATTAATGTATTACACTTCCAGATATAAAATATTTACACTATTTTAAGCGTTCATTACACAAAATGTATAACAATGTGTTACTTTTGTTGAGCAGAGATCAGTTTAGGATGGTGTTTTCAAAAATCAATTCACAAGAGATTTACGGGGAGTTATAAATAAAAAAAAAATCATTTTTATCAGCTATTAGATCTACAGACTTAAAATTTAATAATTTTTTTTGCTCAGCTGAGATATGCAAAAAGCTTTTTTTTTGTTTAATTTGCAATTCACAATTGTAATATTATCTCCTACCTTAGCGAACATGAACAACTTGGCGCCTAGCCCTACTGTATCAAATTAGTATCCCAGATGGAGTTACACAGTTTGTTAATTAGACCGACGATATGTAATATAGACATATCGTTAATCTCAACGGATAAGTACAAAACTGCAGAAGTCTCTTTTAGGAGATAAAGATATCGAGCCAATATTGCAATCGGAGAGTGATGATGAAAAACGTATCGTTAGTAATCGATCTTTGCAAAAAGTAAAGCTCAAATATCCGCAAAGAAACTCATAAAAGCCCTAGTGTTGGGCATTTTGGTATCTGATTATATAAGGGAGAGATTTTGTTGGAATCTAGTACACGCTGATGAAGAGGATGGTAGAATTTAAGACATGGGATGTAATTTATCCGACAATAATCTATAGAATAGAGCTTGCAGTAAATAAAAAGATTTTTTTTATTCTTAATAATAAAGCTTCTTGTTGTAAACAATTTAAATTCATAATAAATTATAAGGATTTATACACCTACACTCGTATATTAAATGATGCATTACCATTTAAATGATTCAAATACATGGCGTCATTTGTTATCTGCATTTCGCTCTCTTCTTCTACCAACAAAAGCCAGAAAAAGAGATATTAAGTACGTGATGCCTCTAAGGACCAGAGGAAAATGTGGCATTTCAAAGTAGAAGCTCATTTTGAAAGATTGATATAGATATTCGACAACCATTACCTATGATTGTGAAAGATAATCGCTGGATATTCGTTATTAAGGATTATTTCCAGAAACAATACAAACACCAGATAAAGAAATGCCAATTGCTGACGTGCCTCTAAATTATTGGATATCACAATACAAAATTCCTGTCATCTCTTACTTTCAGACAAAGGAACGAATTTCAAATGATCTTTATTCAAGGTATTTTAGGCTCTGTACGTAACGGGTCTATTCGCTATTCTACTAATAATCCTCTTGGGTAAAATAATCGTTTTAACCGTGATTTCAGTTGAAAACCGCTTTCTGTGAAGAAGACTTGGTTTACGCAAATTAAAACTTCTATTTAAGTGTTAGTCGTTGAGTAGGTGTGATGATAGTTGAAAGTTGATATAGAAGAAAACACATAGCGTTAGTGGCAGGAGGTCGTATAGTAAAATCACAAGTAGAAGATTATTCAAGTATTGAAGAGAAAAGCGCTAAAGAGATTAGATAAGTGATCTTATTTCTGTTATATTTAATTGATTATGATTGATTGTTCCATTGATTGTTCCTCGGGTTTAGTGATTTAAGTGCATTCTTAATTAAGTTGTTTAAAGCTATTAAGTGATATAGTCAATAAATTTGGGTTAATTACTAAAATGGCTGATCTTTAAACACATTCGCTCGCTGGAACGCGACATGTGGAAATATATTTTTTTGTACATACTGCAAAAACATCTATCATTTTTCTATTTTTGGTGTTGAATCTCCTCAGTTCGTAATTTTTGGTTGTTTTAATGCAATGGAAAAGTAATTCAATCGCTACATTTATATAAATTCAGTGGAGGGTAAAACAGAAAATTATCTAAAGAAATAGTTTTTACTTTAACTTTATTTACATTTCTTTGTCAAGTGGCCAAACTGATAAAATGAACTAAATTAATTGAAACGTATGGTGTACTACTCTTATTGTAATAAAGTTTTGCAAAAAAAAAAAAAAAAAAAAGACTTTATTTACTTAAAAACAAAGTTATTTCAGAACTAAAGTGTTGTTATCAAAAAGATCATTTTAAAAATCGTTACATTATAACACATTTGATGAACTTAGCTGGGTTCAGATTTCATGAAGATCTTCTTAACACCCCACTGGTTAATTTATTGCAGACTTCATAAATAGTAATTTTATCTATGTAGATGGAATGTCTCATTCGCCAAAGTCCTACTCCAACATTTCATAGCGAGCTTCCTTAAAATATTTAAGATAAGTCAACTTAATCTCAAAATTTTATGTAGCTGCAGATACCGTACATTGTAAATCAGGTAAATAAAACCATATATCATAGAGAGACTTTGGATATATTTTATTGTTTTTTCTCATCCTAGTTCAACTTTATCACAGCTTTAAAGATTTTCTGCTGTTGAAAGACATATTATTTACGGACTCTTTCACCATTGTTTTGTACCACCCTAGCACACAGTAATACGTAAGTACATTTTTTTTATACTTTCTTGATTAATAAGCTGATTTTTTAATGATAAATGCACAAACACTAAGTTGATGAAAAATTCCATTTTGCATTATAGATTTCGTTCTATTTTAACGTGTTATTTATTGAATAATATTAGTTGTTCATATGCACGAGATGTTGTTTTTCATCAGAGTGAATAGTAGCAATATTTATAATACATAATGAATTACCGGTGAAGCGTTTGAGATACAGTTATCATCAAAATAATATTCATTCCGTCTTTAAACTTTACTTTCTTAAAAAGGGAAGTCCTTCCAGATCTGAAGTATAATTACCGCTGAATTTTCATGCTTTTTTAGTGCTGAAAGCCCTTATAAAATTTATAAATTATTGAACTTTTTATTGCACATACAGGAAAACTTTCTTCAATTGGTCTTATAAAATATATCTTCTTTTTATTATTAAATATGATAATTGACATTAAACACATTGACATTTATTTGTTTGTATACATACATTGATTTGATTGATAATCACGTTTGTCTCTTACCGTTGAAAATTAAAGGATTTTATATTTTCTCTTTCAGTTTTGTTGATTAGAAAGATAATTATATATGTAATAAAAAATCAAAACTGTTTTCAATAATAATTAAAATTACAGCCCATAAATGTCGGCCAAACGACGACTTGAAATACTTTAAATAATAGAAATTTTCAAAAAGCAGTTAAAAATTATCTCTTATAGAAATGATAGTTAAATTATAGGCCGTAGTTATTTATTTTTATCTATTTTAAATTACCTTTATTTTAATAAATTTAAACATAATCTTAAAAAATATCTTAAAAACTTCATAGTAAAGCTCAAATTTCTCCAAATACGGCCGCGGTAACTGAGTGTTCGTGGTCGTGAACTCGTGGCTGCCTTTATTGAGTCACGGGTGCGAAACCTAGTTCCACTGAAGACCCTCCGAGTAGAGGAGTATAGATGCTCCTCTCCCCATTGAGTTGAGGGAAATTTGAAGAGGACGAACCAGCTCAAGTATCGTCCTTACTCGACCTTGGTTCAAAATTATGAGGTGCTTTGCTAAATGCTTTCCTGTTGCTTCAGAATACGAAGTGGATTAATTTCAAATTAAACTCTCATGTAGTTACAGTACTCTTTATTATATTTGTAATAAATACAGTAACTGAATTTCTAATTTTGAATTTCTCTGAAACATTCAATTCCTTTTAGTTAGATGAATAAAGAACATTTTTCTAGGTTGATTGATTGTCTATTATTGTTAAACTCAGAGAAGTTACATGAGGGCTATTGAGGAGGGACCTCATAATTTAGAGCGTTGGTCAAGTGATGAGAATGACACCATAGACGGTACCCACTCTCCAAAGTTCTACACAATGCCAACGTTATAACTTAGAACCTTGGTAGATTGGTACATTGCATTAGCTCACCTACACGCAGTGTCTTTGGTGGTCACTGCTTTTCTAATGCTTCACTCGACATTAATGCCACTGGCCTCCAGCTTGTAAGCATGGAAATTCGTCAACTGCAGCCACAACATTTTAACCCTTCATTTACCGCATTATGATTTACTGCAAATTTTTTCATGCAATATATATATATATATATATATATATATTTGGATCACTGCATCGAAAATTAAGGGATATACATAAATAAAATACTCAACTTTGGGAAATTTTATTCGTTACAGCTAATTAATTAAATTGGTACTTTAAAGTACCGTCAGCACACAAATGTCTCAAATATTCTCATAAAATGAAAAGGCCGAATGACTTTTTGAATGCAATCTTAAAAATTCTAAATAACCACAGAGAATACAAATATTTCACAGCACAAAATATTTATTTTTAAAGATTATTAAATTTTAAAAATTTATTAACTGTTTTTATACACATAAACTTAATTTTATGATATTCAAAGAAATGGTTTTTTCTCATTAATATACAGAAATTAATTTCCCATTTTGCATTTTGAGTCAGGTTTTGATTGAATGTTTTTAAAGCACTGCATCCTGGGGAAAGAAATGCTGTATTTTTTTAACATGAACTACTGAACTTTGAGTTCAACCTCTTGATCGCCATCCTAAAAATCTAACGAAAATTCCAGCGGATAATTTCCTGGGACTTCTTCATCAAAAAAATCATCTGTTAGTACATCACTGATTTCAGATGGTAGGTTCTATAATAAATCCAAAGCCTCTTGAAGACTGAGCTTCTTTTTTACAGACTTCCTAAGAAAAGGAAATAATAATAAAAATAATATTAGCACCTTGAAAATCTCCAACTACTGTTAAATTTCTGATACATATAAAGGAATGAAAATGTTTATATAATTTTTGAAATAAGAATACCTATACCTATTTTTTTTAATTGTGTGGCAAAAAAAAAAAATACTAGCTTAGATTTAAAGTTACAAATGTTTTGAAAATATTAAAATACAACAATAAAAAAAGCAAAATAAATCATTTAACAAAGAGAAATGCTAAAAAGGGCATAACTCTATTGCACTATAGTGGTAACGCTTCAACACAACAAAAATCAATAATAAGCTGCACAGAAAAAAAAAAAAAAAAAGTTCTCGCTCTAACACCCAGTGTGCTGTTGGTATTTATAAGTACCACAAAATTATTCAACTGTAAAATTAATTATATTCACTGTTCACTTAAAATAAATAATCAAATCATTTTCTAAGGTCTTCCTCTTAACATATAAAAAAATAAGACACTTACCTTTTGACATTAACTACTTTTTCGGAACAAAAATGACAATCTTCGCAATCCGATCAAAACGTCAGCTGAAAATGCAACTTCTGCTATAAAACTATTTGCCTACCCCGCTAAAATACACATCATAGAACCCATGCTGCCATATATCTTGAAAGAGAGGATTTCAAAGAATATTCCTGATAAGTATCGTCGGAATATTCATAAAAATGTTTGTTCTATGTTATTTTAAAGTGATTGGAACTTACAAGTATCGTCGGTAGATAAAGGCGATGAAATATTTTGATAATACATATGGTTTACTCAAAATTATGCCTACTTTATTTCATTTTTATAATGGATACAATATTTTATTTAAATAAGTTCAATTATTTTTTCAAATTTGCACCAAAAAATATTTTTATCCCTACTACATGTATTGAGAAACCTGTAAACTATATTCGTATTAGAATTTTCTTTACACACTCTGTAACATAAAAGAGCGATGCACCAAGGAGTTACCTGAATGGGGTTCGAATTGAGTATGTATATTCCTTATGATAAAACATGCAAATTATTAATTTTTGGCTGACTAGCTGGACTAACTGACTGGATGGACAATGCACAAATTGATCATTCGTGCATTACAACAGAGCATCATTGATGATGCATGAATGGACAGCACACTAAGGCAGGGTTTCCATCATCAAGCCATATGGACTGTAGAAGGATTCGCGAACACTATGTTCCATTTTGAGAGAGGACATGCAGTTGGACTAAAGGAAGCATGATGTTTAATTCACTAATCGTTCGATATTTGGATCGGAGCGATATTGTGGAAGGAGGAATAAGTGAACCATGTCCTTAGAAAGCATCAAGGAGGTTGTCGTCAACCGAGAACAACAACAAAACGAGAAGATAGAGTGATCACCCAATCGGCACTGATAAACTCAGGTTATCTTTTTCAAGGATCGAGCATGTATCCAGGATATCAGTGGCTGCTATTGTGATATGGTCGATCTTTGCCGACCATATCTTTGGTTTCCAGCGTGAATTAGAAGTGTGGGGTTCTCGAAATGAATCGACATTTTAGAATTCTTAATATGACTTTATTAAGAGTTTAACTTAAATTTCTAATATATTGAACAAACTTATATTAAGTGAGAATAAGCCAAAACACGTAGCCGTAGCTAAAACGAATCGCACAACTTGGATCACTTATCTAAATAATTATATTATCCGCCTACTTTCAATTCTAATAATTTTACGAATTCAGATATCAAATAATCTGTCCTACCTTGAATTACGCAACGGTTCAATCACTTTCAGAGAGACAGATCGGCGCGCGTGCAATAGTATGCACCTTGTAGTAATGGCTAGGAATCCGTGATTCTTTGGTAGGCCGTCAAATTACCCTTCTATCTTTTCCAAACAGAACTTTCTCTAAATTGCCATCCCGCTTACCAAAACTTCTGTTCTTTTAAAGGCTATCTTATTTGCATCTACACTTGCATTTCACTTCTTGGATTTGGGTTGGAAAAGATTTGCCATTAATCTTGGCCGTCAAAGAACCCAGAGGTTATGTTACAGAAAAGACGCGTGAGCCCGTCACACTATGACAATCGACAGGAGACTCATTGAATGGTGGCTAGTTCCCCTCCCAATTGCACACCACCAGACGTGATTTAAAATAGTAACAAGTGCATTCGAATACGCCTGGCCCGGATAGAATAGAACTATTTTCAACGAAGTTCCGATGGCCTATTAAACATATCTGGAATTATACAGGACAGTGGTGGGATAATCATTTAATTATCTTCTGCTATAAGGCCCGGAAGCTAGGAGTAATAGTATTAGGAGCTCTTTGATTAAAAAACGATATTCCTTTTATAGTCATTCATGGCAGCCTTAGAGCACAACGATATGTAGACGAGATTCTGTGTTTCATAGTGTAGCTCTTATCTTCGCGAAACTCTGATCTTACATTAGCAGGATAATGCCCCACTACTCATGACATACCTTTCTATTGTTTGTCTTGGCACCCTTCCAATATTTCTTAGACTACAGAGATCTTCAATAGAATATATTTCGGCTCCAATAAGCAGGTATCTTTGATTATCCCTGGATCATTCTGGTATTACCCACTATGTGGAATGTGTATGACAAGAAATCACGTTAGAGGATAGCCATGAGCTCTACGAGTGAATCTCCAACCAAATAACAGCTTGAATCAGGGTCATAAGTGGTCAAAACACTACTGATTTTTTTTTATCTCGCAATTGTATTTGATGAATAAACATTCAATTTCCATACTACCTTTAGTATTTCTTTTACAAAACTTGTACATCACATCTACCAGTTTTCGTTTAATTAGGATAACTTCTTCTTGGAGATTAATGTTTTATGTTATATATTATATTTCAAAATGAAAATTACAGAGACTTTTATTAGAATAAATAAGAAAATAGATAAATATTTTTTTAATAAATAAGATCCATGCTCAAGTAGATCTTGAATTAATGAGATTCAAACCATATATATTCATTTGTGAGAAAAAAAGGATACTTTTAATAACTTTTACGGTTTTTATAGAAGATAGACAAAATCCATATTACTTTTAATTACAGAAGGAAAAATAATTTATATTAGCAATTAACTTAACTATGCAGTTATATAATACCTAAATCAATTCTGACAAACACTTAAATTCTGACGTCTTTTTTGCGAGCAACAGATTTCTTATAGTAAAATTTGCCAACATCAAATTTCGTTAAGTTCTGCTAAAAATTTCTTAAACTGTAGAGGCTTAAAAATAGATTATTTAATGTGAAAGAAATTTCGCAAATATTTAGCCTTTTAAAACTTTCTGCCTAACATTTTTCATAAACATATCAATGCACCAAAAATTTATTTACTGTGTTCCAACTGTAAAAATTTAAACGATAATTGCAAAGTTTTCCAATTTGTTCTGTGTGATCCTCGAACTAGCTAATGCGCTTATGTGACGAAGAGATTTTGGTTCGAGTCTTTTTGGAATTTTCCCCCACTTTTCCTATGACGTCTATGGACCACGAAAATATCTACACAATTTTCGAGGCTTACTTTATTCTCAAGATTATTCATAGTAATTCCCCCTTCATTTAATCAATAAAATTCCACCGGATTTTGAAATCTTCTTCCTTCTTTGTTTGTGGAAAAAAAAAACCTGTATTCTAAAATTTACGAGATCCAAGATTTTAACTCAAAACATTGACCTTTTTTTGGTTCAAGAAACAATATTCCAACCGGAGCAAGAATCTTTAATCGCTTAAGCTGAATTCACACCAAGGCTGTCAGCGTCAAACGTTGAGCGTCTAGCCAATCAGAGACTTCATCTCGAGTGAGATTAAGTCTCTGATTGGCTAGACGCTTGACACTCGACGTTTGTACGCCTTGGTGTGAATGAGCCTTTACTGTCATCTATACAAAGGCGATATAATTAAATTTCCATCATCTCGTACTGCAGAAGGCACTGCTAGACATTGAAAAAATAATTTAACCAATGAAGAATTCCTCTTTTTTAACTCGTTAAAATATTTTACCAACGATGATCAAAAAGGGATTAAAAAATGATTTCCCATATTTCTAGTTCAAATTGATTGCTATTGAAAATTTTTTATTCCCATAACCATGAGCCACAAACGCTCACCGAACAAATAAAAATCATATTTAAACAAAAAACTTCAGGCAGTACAAATTTTTTTTAAAAAAATTGAGCTCTAAGTTTTTATTACTTAAAATCTTAAAAATATAATAAATAGAAAAGAAAAAAAAATGCAAGAAAAAACTTAAAATAATTACAATTTTAGAAAGAGAAATAAAAATGTGAAAACTAATAATGACCATTTATCCAATTATATATTAGGATATATAAATAAATTATCACAATTTTTTTTAAAAAATAAAGTGCAAAATTATTAAAATTAGGCTTATTATGAATGATTCAGGAAGAAAAAAAATTAGATATGTTTTTTAAATGCTGAAATATAATAATCCACGATGAATCATCTTAAAATCAAACGAATATCAAAATGCAATCAATGCTTGATATTTTATTGCTCCACTTTAGAAAAATTGTCCAAAATTGTTTAATTAGTTTTCGATATGGCAGAAAACCAAATTATCCCATGTAATCGAATTTTGCAGCAAATCTGAGTCCAACAAAAGGGCTTTCATTGATGCCTACTGAACAAATAATATTCAAATTTCTTTCTGAAATGAATAAAAATTTTTTAATAAAATGCGATTATATACTTTTCTGGGTAACACATTGCTCTATTGTTTGAAGATTCTTTTTAAATTAAATGTTATGCTGTAAAGTTGCATAAAGATGAAAGTTCAATTTAAAACATGTGCTCATTATGCTTAAACCATAATGAGCAAAATTTATGCATGTTGTAATAGTTTTTAAAAATATGCAACCATTGAAAAAAACTATTCCAAAACAAAAAGATATTATATTTACATTTTTGTGTTAATTTTTGTATGTATATTTTCAACAACAACAGCCACACAAAAAAAAATGAAAATGAGACGTTCATTTTAAAAGTATCATATAATCTAATTTTCAAAAAAAAAAAAAAAAAATCATACTGACAGTTTTATTATTTAAGATATCTGAACACGTTCGGAGTATTTTTTTTTAAAAAAAATAGCGTACTAAAACATTTGAAATAGTTTTTTAGGAATAAATACCAATAAATACTGACATTTAATTAACAATATTTGAAAAAAATTACCTAAATTTTACAAAAATCACAATTATAAGTGAAATTTTAGCAATTTTTTAAAAGAAATTAGACGAAAAAGTAATAAACTTTAACAGTAAAAGTAGCACTAAAACAAATTAGATGCATTTACCCACAAAATACTAAAATTTTAATGTTTTGTTAAACTTTAAAATTTTAGAGCTGATCGAGTGTATGTTATAAAAAGTGTGACATTCTTTACGAGACCATTACTTAAATAACGGCTATAACTCAAAAAATATTCACGAATTAAGAAATAGTACATTCTCTAAAAAAATAATATAAATATCAGGTTTTAAAAAGTTTTATAGAAATATATTTATAACATTTTGAGTTACCAACTCACAATAACGGATTTTGAACAATTTAAATACCCAATTCTGGTTAATTAAAGACCCAGCTCCGGTTTTTCTAATTTTATAAAATATTTATAACCTGGCCTCTAGAAAGCGTAAAAATGAAACAAAGTATGTTTTGTAAAGCCAAAAGATAGCTCTGTTCAATAAAATAAAAAACAAAAATATGTGTTTTCACCATGAATTCGGTTATTTCAACGTGTTCTGATACCTTAAATTTTCTATGACACATTTTCATTTTGAAGCAGATTGAAACATTTATATGCAAAAACATAAAAATTTTGTAAAAGAAAATGATTTGTTTAATAGAATGATGAAATTTTTCATTTTCAAAATGTTTTATAATTATTTCAAAAATTTCAAACGAATATAAAGTCCATTATGTGGAAAAATTTTATAAAATGACGACTTTCTGTGTTATTGTTAAAGTAGAATTGTTTGATTAGCTCAAAATAAAATATATTAGTGTTTAAATACTATTATTAAATTCTATTATATGAAATATGAAATTCTAATTCAATATAATTACTCAGACAAGAAAGTAAAACTATTCCCATTGCGATAAAAACTGACAATTGTAAAACAACTGAGTACACATAAACATTTTTTCTTAGTTTCCTAATGATTTATATTTACTTAATGTTTTTCAATTTGTTGGTACAAATACTTTTCCTCGGAAAGGTATTTGCATAACCCTCAAATCATCTGTCAATTGTAAGAACTGCTTTTGAATTAAAATTTTTTTTCATTTTCTAGAAATAAGCAAAAGAAAAACAGCAAATTATCACATATTTCAAATAAAAAAAATTCAGTTATTAACAAGCATATAGATCTTGAGTTTTACACCTGTATTAAATATTTTTCATATACGCAAATTGGAGACGAATTAACTATAAATTTCAAAATACTATAGTTTGTACGTTACATTTCTTAATTAGTAAATAACAATTTGATATTAGCCAAAGTTTCCAAATCCAAAAATTAGAAAATTTTATAATATATGAATTGTATATTTTCCTTTGTTTCAAACGAAACATTTTGTCATAGGTTTATGTCTTTTTAAAAATTAGAAAAATTATTTC
>BMAV01001439.1:114962-134814 GCA_019973955.1 Trichonephila inaurata madagascariensis | reverse complement strand
ACTCATATCTATATAAAAATAAAATGCGAGTTTTTCAGTTTAGTGCGAAATCTCGAAATAAAATTATATTTTCCTAGCTATGCCTAGTTTATTGATTTTTGTCTGTCTAAAATACACAAAATGTTTTTCCTGTTGTTGATTCTGCCAATGCAATTAAGTTTAAGCAAATCATCATTTATAATGGAATTATACTCAACAACTGTAATACCTTAACTTTTAAGAACAATTTTTGGAGAGCAAAAAGTCACGAAAGCTTGCTTTGCTCTATTGTGGTTCCATGTTATGAGTGTGGCGTCATATCTTTTGCTTACCAAAAATTTTTTTCTGAAGATAACATTCATCTGTGATTGTGTATATATCACTACTGATACTAGCCTTTTCGGCTCGTGCTCTAAAGGGCTTCAGTTTTATTTTATGTTTTTCTGTGTAATTAATGTTGCATTTATAGTTTATTAAGGTATCCGACTACGTTCGGAACTGTGATTTTAAAAAAGCGCATAAATGGATAATTTTCATAATATTTATTGTCACTTAGATTAGAATACATGTATAAAAATGTTTTAAGGTCATTTTGACAAAAAAATTATTTAAATACAACATTTTGGCAAAAAATTAACTTAGAATAACCTTTTTTCAAAATGTTCTCCTTTTATAAAAAATGTTTCAAAAATAATAATATTTTGTGTGTGTGTGTGTGTGTGTGCTTATATAAAGTAAAGACTTCTCCAGAGAGTCTGAACTATGATTTTCGAAAAATTCACATTATTTTCAGAGTTACCACTTATTGAAATAATTATCGGTATTTTTTTCTTAAAATTTCTCCCCTCTGTTGTCGTAAAACATGGATAAACCCACTTCTAAGTTATATTTTTCAAAAATTCTAGTTGAGCCTCTGTACAGAGGTCTGAGCTAAGAATACAAGCAAAATATTATTATAATAGAAGCATTTTTCACAAAAGGAGAATATTTTGAAAATGAGTCCATTCTATTTTCATTTTTTGTCAGAAGACGGTACTTAAATAATTTTTTATTGTAATAATATTCTTAAAACAATTTTAGATACATTTTCTAATCTAAGTGACATTAAATATCACAAATATTATCCATTTATACGCTTTTGCAAAATCATGGTTCCGAAAGTAGTCGGATATCTTAAATTAATTTAGCTTTAATTTTTTGATATATCTTCTAATATAAATAGTAATTGTTATTCTCGCCAGTAAATGAACCAAAAATGATGCCAAAGTCCCGTAGATACAGGGTGATTCTAAAATGATGGGACAAATTTCGAGAGGTGGTAAACCCCACTAAAACCAACAATTTTTGTTAGGAATTAAAGGGCGAACTGCCGCGTTGAGGCACAAACAGAAAAAAAAAATAACACATTAATGAGAACAAAAAATATTCATTACCAGCATGCTTAAGAGTGATTCCATACAGAAAGTGTTAAAACAGTTTTAGAAATTGAATCCACCGACTGTCGAGCATGCTTGGCGACCTTTATGGCGTGATTAGCTGACAATATTGACGATAGCTGGAGGCAGCAAAGTGGTGTGCCAGTGATCTACTGCAGTAATCCGCAACCCCCGGTCCGCGGACCGGTACCGGTCCATGGATCAAATGGTGCCTGGCCGCCTGAAGAACATCAAACTATTGCCATTTTATTTAAAGAGGTGCATTTCTCTCGGACTTGCGCAACTTTCCACGGAAATCATTTTATGTTCCACGTTAAATCACTTTTAGTCATTTTTGGTGTAACTATATTTTATTCTGAAGGCATATTTAAGGTATCCGACTACGTTCAGAACCGGGATTTTAAAAAGGCGCATAAATGGATAATTTTCATTATATTTAGTATCACTTAGATTAGAATACATGTATAGAATTGTTTTAATGACATTTTGACAAAAAATTTATTTAAATACAATATTTCGGCAAAAAATTAACTTAGAATAATCTTTTTTTCAAAATGTTCTCCTTTTGTAAAAAATGCTTATATTGTAATAATATTTTGCCTGTATATAGCTCAGACCTCTCTACAGAGGCTCAACTAGAATTTTTGAAAACTTCTCATTATTTTCAGAGTTACCACCAATTTAAATAAATATTGTCGTTTTTTCTTAAAATTGCTCCCCTCTGTTGTCGTAAAGTATAGATAAACCCACTTCTAAGTTATATATTCCAAAAATTCTAGTTGAGCCTCTGTAGAGAGGTCTGAGCTATATACAGGCAAAATATTTTTAATAATAGAAGCATTTTTCACAAAAGGAGAACATTTTAAAAAAAGATTATTCCAAGTTAATTTTTTGCCAAAATATTGTACTTAAATACTTTTTTTTGTCAAAATGTTCTTAAAACTGTTTTATACATGTATTCTCATATAAGTGACACTAAATATCATCAAAATTATCCATTTATGTACTTTTGCAAAATCACGGTTCCGAACGTAGTCGGATACCTTAAAGGTAATCGTAAAACAGCGCTACGGCTGCATCAAGAAAACTTTCCAAGTAGACCCATACCGATACGAAAAATGTTTCAGCGTCAGCTATGTGAAAATGGTTCATTTGCCGCTAGTACTAAGGAAGAAGAATATAAAGGAAGGGGTTGATCGAGGACTATACGACAAACACACCTGAAAGAAGTCATATTGGACCATGGGGATGAAATACCCGGGGCAAGCACAATGGCTGTAGCATGTCGTCTACATATCAGTCAAACAACCATTTAGAGTTTTACTGTTGGACTTTTGGTGGATGCAATTTCTTAAACTGTTTTAACGTATTCTGTACGGAATCACCCGTTAAGTGTGATGCTAATGAACATTTAATGTTTCCATTAATGTATTATTTTTTCTGTTTGTGCCTCACGCAACGCGGCACTTCAAACCATATATTCTTCAAAAATTATTTGTTTAGTGAGCTCTATCATCTCTCAAACCTTGTCTCATCATTTTGGAATCATTTCTCATCTCACTGGAATCATAACCAGTTAATGTATGAAATATAAATTTTTGCTCTAAAATTCAGACAAATAAGCTATGAACAAATCTTAGCTTATCCTTCTACTTAAAAAAAGTACATTTTCCATTTGAGAAAATACGAATGTTGCCAGAGTCATTAAGGGATACATTGCTATACCAAAACCAAGCCAATCCAAGAGAGAATAAATGCTTTTTGTGAGATTGTTTTTATTTATGATGAAAAAAAAAGCATATGTCAATTTATCATTACGATTTCTAAACTTCTTATTTTATTGGTTATTTGCACTTTCACGAAAAGTTGCCAACTATTTGGTAACTTCGTGAATCGGTAAGAAATGTTAGTTTGCCCATACATTAGATTAAATTATATCAGTCACATGATGCATAAGATCAAGTATGGGTAAAGTGCAGACAGAAGCGGCCTATGATAGGTTTAACAGTATATAGAAATTCTTATTTTTAATACTTAGAAATATTCATTTCCAAACAATCTTCTATTTCTTCCATATGTAAAGTTGCCATTAAAATTTGATTTTTTTTTTCTTTTGCATCTGGAAAATATTGTTTTAAGAATTTACGTAGAAATTGAAATAAACCTTTTACAATTGCAAAATAATCGAAATCATATTAATAAACATACATAATATATTTAAAGTATAATTTTGCTTTTGAATTTAGCTAAATTATTCAATTTTTTTATACTGCATCAGTCTAAAAATTAAGAAACGCATACACAGCTTTATTACTCGCGTTAGCATTAAAGAAATTTCAAAATATACTGTTTTTTTTTTTAAAAAAATTATAGCATTTTTAAAAAATTTATAGCATTTTATTGTAAACTGAATTGATTTTCCAAACATTTTTTTCCATTTTTTCCTGAAGCACTCCTAAAAAGGTTTGCTCATCACTGTATAGATGCTAATTCCAATTTTTTTGGAAATATATAGAATTGAGCTGTGTTCTATATTCTTTTATTTCAAAATTTTCAAAATAGTCTTAGTAGTGTCTAGTATTGAATTTTATGAACATTTATAGGTAAAATTTTTAACAGTATATCTAAACCTTCTCTTAAAAAGAAAATAACAGGCATTTAATGCCCATGTAATCGACTGGAAGGGAAGATACGGACAGAGACAGTTGGAATTTAAGACAGAACGCTTGGAATTTGATGATATAAAGCCTTTTTTAATTATAGAATTCTAAATCTTGATAATTAAGTATAAATTCATGAATTAAATGCTTCGTATTAACTACATTATAGGAATTCTAAACAAGTTGTAAAAGTAAACGTGCAAAGAAAAACAAATAAAATATTTCTTCTTTTAAAAAACAAATGCTACATAGGGATGATAAAATGTATATGAATTAGAATAGTTATGCTTACTGTCACAAAGAAGATTTCTCAAGAAAAGAATTTGCATTGTTGAGATTGAAGCAGCATTAATCATTTCAAAATGCTTCCTCTTTCTGAATATTTAAACTGCGAGAACCTTACAACATTTTAATCGGATTGCTAAAAAAAAGAAAGGAAAAGGTTACTAAAGGGTAATTTATTGATCTACTATAAATATTCTCTGAGAAACACTTTCTTATTTTTATTCAGGTCTCATTGCCATATACAAAGTCTAGAAATCTGAAATATATAAAATTTGTTGGGAACACGCATCAAATTGGGGGACATTTCTATATTTCTTAATATATTGCGTTGATTTAATTAAATTATAAGATTAAAAACCTATTTTCAAATAAATGAAATACAAACTTAAATTTGTCAGATGAGGAGAAATTATTTGCAATATGTTTTTTTGACTGATATCATAATTTTTATACCTTTTATTTATTTTCTGATTTTAGGTTACGACTATAGAAACATGACTTATTTATCAACACTTACAAGAAAGCAATAAATGCCAAAAAAAGAAAGCTTCTAAGACAGATATGAAACTGCGATTTCATTCAACAATGTTGAGAAATAAGCTACTTACAGTTTTTGTATCCTCGCTATTGCACTTATATAAACACAGGCAAGAAATTACGATTTCAATTTTTACTTAACATTGGAGACATCGATTCATCTCATCAACAATACATTTCGTTGTGGCCGCATCAACATGACTGTTTCATATTCCTTAGATGTTTCAAAGGCTCGGTTTTGTGGGTTCACGAAATTACTCGGTCGATGGAAGGGAAGCATATACAAAATTCTGTGGAGAGAATTTCTAGTTTTCTGTTTGGCTTATGCTATTCTCAGTTTCATATACAGAAGATGTCTGGACTTGGAGCAGAAAGTGTAAGATCTTGGTTTTTTTTAATTTTTCATTTTATTATATTAAAAATTTAATTGCCAATTACCCTTGTATAGTTAAAATGATACTGATCACAATGTTTTTTTAAAATTATTATTATTTCTTACATTTATGTAATATATTAATATTTATCAAATTTTATTAATTCTGCATGTGACATATATTGTTAAATTTTGAGATTTTATATTATTGTAGTAATGTCTATATCCAAATATTTTTTAGACGTAACAAAAATTAATGCTTAATTGTGCTAGTTTCAAATATATTTTTATCTTAATACCTCCCTTTCAATAATTGGCTGTGAGAAATAAACTGTTAAAAAGTTTAGATAATTTGATGGAGATTTATAAATTTTATATCATTTTCGATATGTGACCGTTTTATATTTAAAACATAATATATATTTGTTTATTAATAGTTTTTCTTAATTTTTATCTTACATCTATCTTATCACGAAAGTAAATGATCGTTCGATATCATTTTAGTTGTGAAAAGATAGTTGTTAATTAATTGTATGTTGGGATTCAGCACAGAAGTTTATTCACTGTATTCCAATTTTATGGAAATCTTGATGTTGTCAACCTTAAATGTCTTACATTTTTGAGTCTATAAATAAAGTCCAATATTCTGTGTAATGATACTTTGAACAACATAATACTTAGGAACAATAAGAATATTCATCCTAATGTTATTATTCTTCGTAAAAGGATTTATAATGCTGGATATGTAATCGCGCTCTTTTCATAATAATTGTAATTAACTATTCCAAGCAGCAGAGGCCCCCTCTAGCGCCCGCATATCTTCAACAGAGGCCAGGTGAGGAGAAAATGTGATTGCTATAAAAAACCGTTCTTGTTCTTTACACATTATTTCTGTTAACGATATGTGTTGTCTTTGTGTCACCTGACTTAAAGTAATAAATAATTGTTACACTAAAGAAGACCTCAATGAATACAACCTTGAAATTCCTGTATTTGGTTTAATCTTTAATGTCCATCGCTCTACTGGTATAGATTTTGATACTACTTATCAAAAGTTTCCTTATTTTACTGACAGTTTTGATTTATTACAAAAAAGTCATTAAAAATTAAAAACTTAATACCCCTATACAGTGAAAGACATTTAAAGCGAAAATGCTTAAGACGAAATATAGGTTAACACAAAATAATACAAAGGTCCCGACAAACTATTATGTATTTTCATGCATTTTTTTTCTCTCTCGGTACAGTTTGAATAATTATTTTTAATTTATGTATTTAAAAATCATATATTTTAGCATTTTTTATAATGTTTCTACTTAAAAAATGATACAAGATGAAATTTTGCACGTATTATTCACATAATTTTAAAAATTAAAATTTTTTAAGGAAAATTTGGAAAATTTCAAAACTTTACTGTATTATGTAATTAAAAATTCCTTCTTTAATGTTTAAAACCCTACTATGTAAACTATTGTATTATCAGGAGAATTCTTCGCAGTAGAGGTTGCTAACGTGTGTACAACCCTAATTATGGCAGAGAAAGACACACATTTTGGAGTTTGTTCAAAACTCAAAATTATCATTGATGCAGATTCCGACGACGAAAATGAAATGAATAATTCAGCTCCTGTTCCCACATCATCCGAAACGAGGAACGTCGTAAAAAGTATGTGCAGTTATTTAGACACGTATTCCAATGGTACAATGAAAAAAAAATGGACGATATGGAACAATTGGTTGACAATTTTATGCTAAAAAACAATGCAAAGAAAAATATTCGATTATTTTCCAAAAACTCGATAAATGTTTAGTTTTTTAAAAGATTTAAAAATTGTGCATTAAATTTTTTTAAGTCCTTGTGAATGTTTTTGTTCATTGATTTTTATAAAATATATGGATATATAGATATCTATGTGAATAAAATAAATTCTAATAAACTTAATTTTTGTTGATATGTGGATCTTTCTTCCTTTTTATTTGCAATATCCTTTAACATTAAAAAATATTCCAGTCTCTTCAGTTTCGCGTTAAGTGGTTTTCTCTGCATTTGCTACATACCACAAAAATAATTACAGAAAAGATATTGATCTGTCAATTGGCAGAAAATTATTTATAAAAATCTTTCATCTGAAGAATTGATTACCTTAAGCGTTGATTGGTCAAAAGTTAACTGATTTTTCTTATGATACAAATCAATGTTTTTTAATACAATCAAAATCGACTATCTGTATTAAACTTATTAAAAAAAAATATTGTTTCTGATTTTTAAATCACAAAAAATATATAAAAATATTTAATATTGAAAAGCAAACAGTTCTGCAATATTGATTTTTATAACAAGTGCATATTTTTTTTATATAAAATAATCTTTGAACCACGTTTTTAAAAATGTTTGTGAAATTAAATTGTAAGTAGTAGTTGTGTATTCTGAATATACAACTGAACAGAATTATTTTATTACCATACTTCACTTCTCTGCAGGATATTCGAGAAGATCGTAGTTTTCGTGGATACTTTCACAGATATGATTCCACTCTCCTTCGTGTTGGGTTTTTACGTTTCATTAGTGGTCGGAAGATGGTGGGGTCAATACCAAACAATTCCATGGCCAGACAGGCAAGTAATAACAGCATAAATCTTTGTTTTGTTTTGAACATCGTTTGATACTTCATTATAAAATCAAACTGGTACTTTCTTGATAATACTGCACTTTTATTTCAGTCAACAATTTTCCTTTTGTTCTCTTTGCTTAAGTAATTGCTTAATTATTCAGTTTAAGGTATCCGACTACGTTCAGAACCGTGATTTTGCAAAAGCGCGTAAATGGATAATATTTATGATATTTAGTGTCACTTAGATTAGAATACATGTATACAATTGTTTTAAGGACATTATGACAAAAAAATTATTTAAGTACAATATTTTGGCAAAAAACTAACTTAGAATAACCTTTTTTCCAAATGTTCTCCTTTTGTAAAAAATGCTTCTATTGTATTAATATTTTGCCTGTATTCAGCTCAGACCTCTCTACAGAGGCTCAACTAGAATTTTTGAAATGCATAACTCGGAAGTCGGTTTATCCATGTTTTACGAAAACAGAAGGGAGAAATTTTAAGAAAATACGCCGATAATTATTTCAAATGGTTGTAACTCTGAAAATAATTTGAATTTTTCAAAAATCTTAGTTGAGCCTCTATACAGAGGTCTGAGCTATATACAGACAAAATATTAATACAATAGAAGTATTTTTTACAAAAGGAGAACATTTGGAAAAAAAGGTTATTCTAAGTTAATTTTTTGCCAAAATATTGTATTTAAATAATTTTGTTTTTGTCATAATGTCCTTAAAACAACTGTATACATGTATTCTAATCTAAGTGACACTAAATATCATGAAAATTATCCATTTATGTGCTTTTTTAAAATTATGGTTCCGAACGTAGTTGGATACCTTAAAGCATTGTTTTTCGCTTGGTATTGATGTACTTGCATTCTAAGCCAAGTATATTTGTTTTTCTATTCCTGTTTTATTGTTAAGATGTATTACTTATAACTTTTTTTTATTTGGTAAATCAATCATTAATTTATTTTACATCACTTGAATAATGCTAAAAAATATTACTATTATAAAACTTTAAATTTGTATTTGCTTAGAGTTGCAAAATATAGATATTACAAAGTTTACAGTACATACATGATTGATAAGCAAAAAAAATTTTTTAAGAGAAAAATCTTCGGAAAAATAAACTGGTGGAATTAATTAATTTTGCATTAAAATATGCAAATACCATGTTTGCATATTACTGCTTTCATGCTTATTAGTTAATATATTTATTTAAATATAAATTAATAATTTTTATTTAATTGAAAAAAATTCAGAATACTGAGAATGGTAGGCTTACATCAATTGTATAATGAATAAGAAATGTCTAATCAATCATAAGAGTATAGATTCCAAGAATTTGTGTGATTGTTTCTTTGATGTATAATTTTGTTTACTTTTTTTTTCTCTGTCACTATAACATTTTAAAACTTACAACAGTAATCAAACAGATGAGTCACCAGTCAATCAAAACAGATGATCGAATACTTTTTTTTGTGAATGCTTATTATATAAAACAAAATTTTTTAAAATGTAATCTCAAAAATACTTTGAAATACCTAATAAAATATACATATTCTTAAGATATCGGAATTATTATTAAACGCGTAAAGAAAGTTCTAACATTAAATTTATAAACAACATATTCTATTTGAGTAATTTCCTCTTAGCAAAACTTAATAATGGTTTTTGAAGTATTCAGAGATTTTCGTTTATCTTGATTAGATAATACTTTTGATCAGTTCTTCTCAAACTTTCAATATTTGAGACCCAATATTCATTCATAATTTTCATCGCGCCCCCCACCATACAATAACAATGCATTGAATTCAATATTATACTTTGGCGTCGGCTGGGTGGAGTAGTTGGTTTGTCGCCGGCTTTCTGTACCTAAGATTGTGAGTTCGACCCCGGCCTAAGTTGGTGGATTTTCATGATACGGAAAATCGACAGAGGCCATGTCGTATGATTATGCGGAATGAAAAAAATTCCTTCATTGTCCGCTTGGATGCTCTCGTCAAAATTAAATTCCTAAGTACAAATTTCGAATCGGCAGAGCTCAAGTGCCTACCTCTAAGGAGGAAACTGGGCATCAAAAATACTTGCGGCAGTTGGTATCACCTATATGATGCCGCACTAAAAAGTGGCACCAGCTCCTGGGGAATGTACTAGGTCTGCAAAGGTAGAAACACCAATATATGCAGCCAAATTAGAGGGGAAAAAATACTTTGACGCTACAATACGATTTTTAGCTTTTAAGTTCCACTGGCGTATATAAACGTGCACTCAGCCGAAGCATTAGTTACTCCGGATATATATATATATATATATACGTCTTTCTGAAGAACAATCTTTTCTGCGCAATGCTATTCATAAAATTAATCCAAAGGCTTTGGAATTTAATAAAAAGAGACATTGGCAGTGTGTTTGCGAAGGATTTACTTATTTCAGAGTATTTCCTTACTTATTTGTTTTTTTCCCTCTCTCTCAATACATCACATGCGCATGCGTACGTGGAAAACGGTGGCATTGGGGAGCGAATTGCATTACTTTTAGTCAGAAGTTAAGTGATTAATAATAAACAGTTCAAATTATTAAGATAAGTGTTAATTTTTGTATATAATTTTATATATGATAGGCCCATGGGGCCACTGGTAATTATTAAAAGTGTTCTTAACTTCGTTTTGTAAATTAGCTATAAAATACATCATGCAATACTGATACATTTATAAGTGTATTATATCAGTGTAAATGTGTATTTTATTTTTATTATCTCAGAAAGTTATAGTTTGTTCACTTTCAATAAATTAATAGTTTTCTTTTAAATAATCTTTTGTTTTCAACTTTTCAATATGCTCGAGCCCCCCTCATAGAGATATCACACCCCCTAGGGGGCGCGCCTCACAGTTTGAGAAACGCTGCTTTTGATCATTGAATGCCTTTGAATGCAACCGATTAAGCAGGTTTAAACCCTTAGAAACGAATTATAGATATGAAGTTATCTTGTGATTCATAAAAAATAAGTAGGAAAATATATGATTTGAGTGTAACATTTAATTTTAATTCCAGACTCTGCTTTATGATTGCATCTTATGTTCATGGCTCAGACGAACGCAGCAGGAAGATTCGCCGGACACTCGGACGATATGCGATCCTGGCTCAAGTCTTGACCTTTCAGGCGGTCAGTACATCCGTCAAGAGAAGATTTCCAACAACTCAACACCTCGTAGCAGCCGGTATGTACCTAAAAATCTTCATGGATACCTTATATAATTTATTTTCATAGTCAGCTTCAGATCTCAGTTCTTAAAATTATTCTGTCGAATGTAACAATACTTTGCAGTCAAAATGAGAGATACCATAAATAGAAATTCTCAATTCAGCTTGACAAAATTGGTTTCAACACTAATGGCTAAGTTATATAATTAAGTTTTAGAATGTAAATTAATTAAATTAGTTAATGATAATTAACCAAATGAAAATTATTAATATTGCTCCAAATCAAATTTTTCCATTTTAAAATCCAATTTATTAAAATTGGTTTCCATAAGTGCATATATATTACCTGTAAATATCTTGTGTTCAAAATTTTATTTAAATCATAAAATTAATCTTAGAGATATTCGAACATTTTTTCTCTTGAGGGTCATATACTAGACTAGTTCACGTAAATAGTTACATTAGTCGTTCGCAAAATTCTACTCGAAAGTTGTTGTTTTTTTAGTTATATATAGAAGTTTAAAAAATAGCTTGTCTAATGTTAGGTGAAAAATTTGAAGATGAAAAATTTTCTACTCACACTTTTTAAAGTTTTTATTCAAGATAGATAATCTACCAATCCAAAATCTATAGAAAAGAATGGAAAAAAACCTATATCATTATGAAAAAAAAAAGAAAAAAGAATTAATTATTAAAGTTGTGAAATTTGTTTTGTGTGTCATGACACACAATGTTTATTTATTTGTGTATTTCTTACGTTATAAAACTCACAAATCAAAATTTTGATGCAGTTTTCATTTTTTAAAACATAATTAGGAAAGATTTAATATAACATAAATCTGAATAAGAAATCAAGAATTTAAAGTATTTCTATTCCTATAGGTATAATGACAAAGGAAGAGCTCTCTGTATACGATAAGATATCTTTTGTGTATGGAAAATGGTGGCTTCCATTGCATTGGTTTACTGCTTTAGCAACTAGGTCCAGAAAAGAAGGAAGAATTAAAGATTCTATGCTTCTAAATGGACTACTCAGAGTAAGAGATCTAAAGAATTAAGTACTATTATGTGATTATTTAGTGTTTTATGTTCTTTTTAGATGATTTTATTAGAAACTTTCTAGACAACGGAAGACTGGGAAATAATAAATGTAATTTTGTTATGCAAGACATTTTTGCTACTAAATATCGAGGACTCGCAAACGCATAGCCCATAGAAAAAATATAATTTTTTTTTGTTTTGCATCATCAGTATTTGTTCGTGCTGTTCGCATAAATTTTCAATGCTATATTTTTCAAAAACTGTTCATAAAACTAATAATAATGTACCTGTATTATGAATGTAACTTAAGAAAGAATATGAAGAGTTGTTAAGAAAGAAACTATTCCAGAAAAATACAAACTTTGTCAACCTAAGAGAAGGAAAATCGTAATTAAAGAACGTGAAAATGGAACAATCTAAAAAATAACAGAGTATGAAATTTATAGAGGGTGTAAGATCTGGCTGCTGTTTGCGATGGATTAGGGAGCATTTGATGCTTCTTTCCACAGCTGTAGGGAGGGTTGCTATTTAAAGTAGAAGAAGGGGGGTTAGCTTTTGAAGGTGAGGATGGTCAAAATAAAGTTACCCTTTTTTTTCAGGGCGAAATACTTTTCTTGCTTTAACGTTGATATTATTCTCTTTGAATGTCAATACAAATATATACATTCTCTAAAAAAAACTCTGATGCTTTCATTGTAAAAAAAAGCGAAAAATATTACTGAAGGTAATCAAATCGTCATTCAAAATGCAATACAAGGAGAAGAAATATCAAAGTCATATTTATTACAAGGATAACAGACAGCACAAAGGTAAAATGTTGGGAAATACAGTATTTGGTGATGTAAGGAAATTGATACAAGCTTTGATTGTTGCCCCACCGCTACTAGCATTAACCACCACTACAAGTCTCGGCAATGAATAGAAGAAGCTTTGGATATCCTGTTAAGGTAAGGCAGCCCATGATTCCTGCACATATTGTCAATTTTAATCTGGTATAAGACCGAGTAGTATAATTGACCTATCAGACCAAATGTCGATCAGATGGGTTCAATAGATCACAGATCAAGATAATGGACTAAATTCATGATGGTCACATGATAACGGCAATCACGTGTTTCTCATTGATTAAAAATTGATATACTAGTTGTTCAACTTGTAAAGTTTAGGTAACATTTAAAATTTAATGATTGAGTAAAGAGTTCTCGCGTGTTAAAATTCTTCAAACAGTTTTCAAAATTAAAAAAAAATACTTACATTATGCGAATACTTTTAAATTAAGTGCATTTTGTTTAACTATTTGCATTATTATGTCGTTGACAAATATGTACTTTCTAACAGAAAGTTCGTGCAAAAAGCATAAGTTGGCAATAGTGAAGCACATGAACTAATTGGCTGGAAACGCGTGATTATATTTATGATATAATTATGACGTCGCATTAATTTATGAACTGATTGCCCGAAAACACGTCGCTCAGTTATCATGTGACTATGACGTCACATGAATTTAGTCCATAGGTAGGCCAAGACAGCGATACAATCTGGTGGGCGATGTCTTCAACATTGAAAGACACGTGTAGTCTGACAATGTCTTGGTATGTGGCCACTGACAAGTTCTGAAGATAAAGGAAAGTATCATACTGCAAACCGTCCGAGATATAGCACTGGCTGGTCATTGCACCGACAATGCGTACTTGGCAGGGGCGGAATCCAATACCATCCCAAAACCATAATACCGGGCAAAGAACCAGAATAAGTTGTGAAAACATCATCTCTCTTGAAAGCAGATGGGAAGGGAATTCGTCAAAATCCTTGTCGAAAGATAACTTTTCTTGTTAAATAGATGAAAATGTCAAAAAGAAAAATATGCCGCACATAGTAAATGAAAACCTTAGACTAAAAGGTTATTAAAGAATATATTATCCTTTTTTTATAAAATAATTAAAGCGCCAGAGATACTTTAAAATAAAAAGAGCTGTTATGGCGACATTCTTACAACGGCTACAGACGAAAACTACTTACCGACGAGAAAATTTTTAATTGAAGAATATTCTACCCCTAAAATGACCATGTATTTCAGTGCTTCTCAAAGTTTTAATATTTGCGACCTACAATATATTACATCCAATAATACTAGACTTTGACGTTAAAGCTACAATACGGCTCTAACCTCTTAAGTGCCACCGGCGTATATAAACGTCTCTGTCAGCCTAAGTGTTAATTGCCCCGGACGTATATATACGTCTTCCTGAAGCATTATCTTCTCTGTGAACTGCTAACCATAAAATTATTCTGAAGGCTTGGGAATACAATAAAAGGAACTTGACAGTGTTTACGAAAGATTTACTTACTTCAGAGCAGGTTTTACTTATTTATTCCTTTTCATCCCCTCCAATACATCCCATATGCGCGTCTACGTGAAAAACTGTGGCATTGAGGAGCGAATCGGTGCAACTTTTAATCGGCAGTAAGAAATTAATTATAAACCGAACAAAAAATGATCAAGATACTCTTAAGTGTTAATTTTTGTATATAACTTTATATATGACAAGCCCATGGGGTCACTGGTAATTTTTAGACTTCTTAAACCTCTTGTTAAATTAATTATAAAATAAATTGTGAGTACTGATACATTTATAAATGTATTACATCAGTGCAAATATGTATTTTATATTTTATTATGTCAGAATATATTTTGTTTGTTTACTTTCAGTAAATTAATAACTTTTTTAAATAATCTTTTGCTTTCGACTTTTCAATATGTTCATCCCCCCCCCGTAGAGTTATCATGCCCCTCTAGATGGGCACGCCCCATAGTTTGAGAAAGGTTGGTGTATTTGCAAGGTTTGACCAAAAAATATTTAAAGGGAAGAAAAAAATGTATGCAGAGATTTCATCATTTAGCTTCAGTAATGGTTTGGTGTCGAGTCATGTAAGAATAGATTCATTTTTGCAAGAAAGGTTTAAAAACCAGGTAGAGTTTATCAAGATTCTTTAGAACCAATAGTAAAGCCTTCGTACATAAATCTGTTCAATAGAAACGATTGGATTAAACCTCACTAATTTAAATTGGTGAATGAGGATTTTTTCGTGATAATAATTATCGTCTTCAATTGAACCACATCCCCTAAACATCAAACTGAAATTTCGATATCAGTGTCATAAAAGCCTAAACCAGGGATGGCGACATTCATGGCACGCCACACAATATTTTGGGCACGCCAGCGATCAAAATAGTTTGCATTTTATTTCAAAAAAAAAAATTCACTATTAAGTAAAACGAACAAATGCGAGTGATCTGTCATGGGGCGGCGGGGAGCACACTCGTTTGTTATTATCTTGCCTTAGTTATGTGGTGGACTACCATTGCAAAGTTTGTCTATGCATATCATAGTCGATTTTATTGCGTTTTAAAGTTTATCTGTATTATATTTTTGATTTTTAAATGCTATTTAACACGGCTAGTTAAGAGAAAAAAAAATAAAAAGGGCAAGATAGTAAGTGCAACAGAGAATTTAAAATTTGGTGAATCTAGAAATATGACATTATTAGTAAAGGGGCGACAAAAAGGTGTGTGTTTTATGTTCTAGAATAGTGGTATGCAGAACATCGTCCGTTAAACGGCATTTCGAAACACATCGCAAATCCACTTGTCAAAAAAGTGAACCACATCAAAAATGATTAATTGCTTAAAAACCGATTGGCAGATGATTTCTATTGAGCATGCATTCTACTAAAAGTAATATCTTACAATCCTATTATAAGCTATTTGTCTTCCGCATACACACAATCTGCAACAGAAGTCACACTAATGTTACTTTAATTTGAATTACACGTATAGCTAAAACATTTACAATTATTAAGTGCAAAAGGAATTTTTTCGTAGTAAATAAAGAGTTTTGTATTCTTAGTATTTAATCTTATTATTTTCCCAATAATCACAAGTCAAAATTATTTGGCGGCACGTCTGTACCTCATTAAACACTTCTTTAGAAAAGAAGGCACGTAGATCCATAAAGGTTCGCCCTCCCTGGCCTAAACAGTTAAAATATGTATTCTTAAGTAACCATTATCTTTTGCATGGTAAGTGGAATTAAATATAAGAAAAGTTTTTAAGACATTATAACATTCTGATATGAGGAATTATTATAAATCATATGTATTTTTAATTTCATTTCAAACAATTATGTGATGAAAATTCACAATCGGAAAATAATTTCAGTTGATATTTAAGTTTAAAGAGATTTTTATATTTGTATTTATTCAAATAATTAAACTTATATATATATTTGAAAATTAAAAAAGTGTACAATATTTTTATTCCAGGAATTACTCGATTACAGAAATTCATGTGCTATTATGTTCGGATACGATTGGATAAGCGTTCCTTTAGTCTATACACAAGTAATATTTGAAATATTTATTTATTTTTATTTAGTATTAGCTATTTTATGTTAATTAAAATCTGTCCTTCTTACATGATCGAAAAATGTAGCTGCTTAAGTAAATCAACAGATTAATATAGTTCTTATTATACACCAATTAAAATTAAAAAGTACGAATAATTTAATAATCAAATTAAATGCATCCTTTTTTTGGTTAATTAAGTAAAATAAACGATGGATAAATTTTATCATTTCCTCACAGATTTTGTGTTTCCCATCATATTATTGAATAGTACAATATTTCTTTTCCTCTCATGGCCTGTTCTCTTAATGATGTGTTTTATAATCTTTAAGGTATCCGACCACGTTCGAAACCGTGATTTTTAAAAAGCGCATAAATGGATAATTTTCATGATATTTAGTGTCACTTAGATTACAATACATGTATAAGATTATTTTAAGATTATTATTAGAATAAAAAATTATTTAAATACAATATTTCGGCAAAAAATTAACTTAGAATAAGCTTTTTTCCAAAATGTTATCCTTTTGTGAAAAATGCTTCTATTGTAATAATATTTTGCCTGTATATAGCTCAGACCTTTGTACAGAGGCTCAACTATGATTTTTGAAAAATTCACATTATTTTCAGAGTTACCACCAATTGAAATAATTATCGGCGTTTTTTTCTTAAAATTTCCCCCCTCTGTTGTCGGAAAACATGGATAAACCCTCTTCTATTTTATATATTTCAAAAATTCTAGTTGATCCTCTGTACAAAGATCTGAGCTATATGCAGGCAAAATATTATTATAATAGAAGCATTTTTCACAAAAGGAGAATATTTTGAAAAAGGGTCATTCCATGTTCATTTTTTGTCAAAAGATTGTACTTAAATAATTTTTTATTGTAATACTATTCTTAAAACAATTTTATATACATTTTCTAATATAAGTGACACTAAATAACATAAATATTATCCATTTATACGCTTTTGCGAAATGACTGTTCCGAACGCGTAGTCGGATACCTTAAAGAAATTTCTAGAAATGTTATCTTTGATGCATGGTTTCTTTTACCATGCGTACTATGTAACCATTAGTGGATACATACTATGTATAGGGCAAACCCATTGTAACCATGTGGATACATGGCTTATTTTGGTGTATAATCAATGTAACCAGCACAGGAAACATTATTAGGTAGATTTTCTTTTACTGGGGTTGTATAAAATTACAAAATATCCGGGTTACAAAAATTTGAAACAATTGAAAAATTAAAATTACACATTTTTGAGAAATTGCTCAAAATGTTCCTTGGACCAAAAGGCTTTTCCACATGCGTTACATACGTGTAGTGTCATTTTTGTTCCATTTCTTCATCTTATATAACACAAATAGATAAATTCGTATCAGAGTCACTGTTGTATTCATCGATTTCCGGCAAATATTTTCATTCAGTATTACTTTCATTGAAATCCAGTGAAGATGACATATTGGCAAGAAAAATTAAAAATAAACAACAAAAATAGTTAAACAAACTTAAGAAAGAGAAACGAAACATGATAGAACCTACGACTTAGTCCGTGTCAAAAGGAAACATGAAATGTGCGTCATAACGTCAAACTCAGTATTCCCAGACATCTAGGATTTCTGGGGATACTAGAAAACGTAGTCTGGTAAGTAAGGGGTTAACATTTAGTTTTCTAAAAGCTCCTAAACCTTTTTAAATTTTTGTAAATCATTTTATAATTTATAAGCTACAAATTAAACATAATCGATATTATTTGGTCTTTCAAGAATATTTTTATATGATTCAAATGTCCACCACATAAAAGTATAAATTTGTAATACTAAAAATATTAATATATAACAAAAAATGGAGCAATAATGTCCATGTGATTCACAATAAAATTATTAAATATACAATACAGTTCGACATTTTACTGTTACCAGATTGAGTCAAATGTTTCTTCACACTTATTTCTGGAAAGTAAAACACAAGAAAACCATACCTATATGAATTTATTCGTCGATGTAAGTACATTAATTTTGAATGACTTGTTTGCAAGTCAGTAAAGTCCAATCCTATGACACCACCATTTTTCCAGTTTGGGGGCACACAGTAACTCATTCACATTACTCACATCAGTTGCGAATCGCATTCTGTACTGAAAATGGTTCAAGCAGCGACAAAGATGGTCTTAGGACTGTGCAAGGCTAAAGGCAGATGTAGCAATATTTTAACATCTTTAAGTTCCCAGAATTAAGACTTGGTCAATCGGGGGATGTTTACCAGAGCGTTGTTCTGGTGCAGAAATGTACGTTCCAGAGATTAGTGCTGGGTATTAGGCATTGAATATTGTAAAAATGTTACAGTTATCATGTATAGGGGTCATAATTTACTGCACGGTCCCGTGGGACAAATTTAAAATGCATCATCCCCTGGAAATTCTACCAAGCATATGACATGACCTTGTGTTTTAATACTCTGGATTTAAAAACGCATTTAGGCAGCTACTCAGGATGCAGTCACTGTTTCCACATGTCCAAATTTTGAAAATGAATTCGCGTCCACCTCGTCATAATTTGGTTTCAATATCGGATATCTTGAAGCTTGGACAGCAATTGTTGCGATGGTGTCAATTCATGGGAAAACTCTCGACACAGTGCTTGTGCTACAGCCAGAATTGGCAGATGCTTAGATTGATAGGGCTTTGGGACACTTCAAATTCTTCCGCAAATGCACGAGTGTTGTAATATTACTGTTGTTTCTTATCCACTAAAAAGCGGTCTTTTTTCTCCTGGTTTGCCTTCGTAGCTGTATCATTTTCCTTGAAAAGCTTAAACTAGTTTTGTGTCTACGTTCATTTGTAATACTGGACCCTACATATCATTAATTTATTTTGTCGCTGTTTTTGAGTATTCCCTTTTCTGTAAACAAATGGAAATAACACAGATAACTGATTTTAAGTCTGTGATTGGTAGTGAGCTATGTTATATACAGGCACGTCCAATCACTTTAATTACTACCTGTTTTGCCGCTAACTTGTTATGTTGAATAAATGCTCTTAAGTAAGAGTCGGACCACTAATGAGTGAGTTACGAATGTGCCACTCACGGGTTCAGAAGTATGAAAATGTTTTTGACTCAATCTAATACTAATGATACATTAATTGTTTTTTAAGAGTCATGATTTGTAAATATACAATTGAAATTTTAATTTTTCCAAGATTGTTTTTTCCTTAAAATTGAAAGAAAAAATATCGTAGAATAGCTTGCTAATCTCGTCTTCTTTCTTTAACTAGGTAGTCACCATTGCTACTTATATGTACTGTA
>BMAV01001439.1:54363-102373 GCA_019973955.1 Trichonephila inaurata madagascariensis | reverse complement strand
CGTGTTCAAAAAAGGAAGTTTCCGCGCCTCACCTTGTACGTTTTTTTTACATAGACTTTAAATGGGGTTATTCTCATCTACGGAGTTCAAACACTCCGAAATATCAGCATATCTAGCATGTTATACTGTTCATAAAATTTGACGTTTGTTGCGTACTTAAAGAGTTTACTCAATTTATATATAAATGATCAATGTTGTATGCATTCATTAATGAAATGAAACATTATGCGATAAAAATAGCTTCACATGCATCTCATTTCCAACAAATATTTGAAAAGGAAAAAAAGTGGCATAAATTTTTATTCTATATAATTCATACTTATATCCAAATTAATTGATATTACAGCTTACATACCTTGTCGTTGACAATCTCCAATTGAAACATCCAAAAGTAACCAAGGATTTCTTCTGGGACGAAATGGAACCAATTCTTCCCCAGACGAGACAATCGGCTAAATTCTTTGTACATCCTCAGCTCGGCTCAGCATTCAATTTAGAGTAAATATATATTCGATTTAACATTTTTTTTCCAATATCAATTTCCCCATTTTCACACATTCAACATTTAGATACAATGCGAAATTCATTTCCCCTTTTTTTCTGCAACAGGGTTGAAGAGGCAGAATACCTTCCAATGGACGAATTATTAGAACAAGATGCAGAAGAAAACGTTTATAACGGCTCTATCAAAAGAGGAAATGAGTATAGACCATCATTAATTAGGAGACTTATCAGCTCTGGATTTGGCCAAAGTCGTCGCAGAAGAACATACCGCAGAGAAAACAGTTCCAGCAGCAGCGGTTTCACCAATGCAGCATTTGAATCAAATAATGAGAAAAACATCGTTTCAAGTCGGAAAATACCCCTCGGAAGCCCAACTTCGAGTCTGAACAATGCGGTTTCAGTGACTGCTTCTCATAGTCGCACATCTAGTGCATCTTTCCGCCCTAACAGCCTCAGTCTTCAGAAGTCCAAGGCGTACGATTTACAAGGAGCAGAAAGGAAGACACATAGACTCCAGGCTGTCAATTCGGCTCCTGAAGCTCCAACTGATGAAAAAGCACTTCCAGTCATTAAATCCTTAAGTGCTCCTCTCACAAATACCATTGAAAATTCTAAACTTCCCACTGAAGAACTATCTAACCAAGAAAATTGCCTGGAGGAAGATTCTAATCAAACAGAATCCGACAGAATTTTAATGCCATCAATTCCGGAAGAAACTTCCAAAGCCCCATCTGTAATTGGAGTGGAGGATGAAAATGTAATTACAAATGAAAGTCCACAGAAAAAGCTTGAAGAAGTGCAGCATTTGATGAAGGCAGCAAATAAAGTACTGAAAGAACTGAACTTTTCACCTGCGACTGAACTAAGACAAGATCATGAATCAAAATGTTACGAGTCTTGCTGCTCAGCGAATGAAGAAAGTTCTTCCGAAGAAAATGATGATTTGAAAGATATCAAGTCTGAGAACAGAAAAAGCGATGATGCCACAGTCATCGAGATTGATACAAATAAAGAGCAGGGACTTACTATTTCATCTCAATAGCAGTAGAACAGTAACAGATCTGAGATATTGATGTATTTCATATGAATATTTAATTTAAATAAGCAACATTTTTGAGAAACGTACTTAATTATCTGATTAATAAATCAAATATTTAGCCAAATATTTAATACTTTCAAATTACCATATCCTCAGGTATTTGAAAGTGCACAAATTAATCCTTTTTTGGACCCTTTTATGAAATTAATTTTGCAGATATTTTTCATTATTCAAGTAGCCCTAAGTATGTTTTTGTTTCAGAATTATAATCGGTAAAATAATTATATTGTCACGCGTAGATAAAATCAATCTGGTAATTCGATACTCAAATAAAATGACAACTCTTGCCAGACACAACTCAAGACTTTATTCTATGAACTCAATATTTCCTTTCCTTATATTGCCATTGAAAGTTCTAGAACTTTCCATTACTATAATTACAGTTAACTTGTATAAATACGTGTACAATTAATAATTAAAGTACGAGAGAAAGTAAGAATTACAATTAATAAAAAATAAGCACATGACACAAAAATTAAAGTTAATACACAAAGAAGACGAAAGAAGTTATTTTTGACAAGTCGTCCGTAGCCGGGTGCGTGAGACCGAGTAGTAGATCGTGTCCATGGCAACCGAAGTGAACTATTTTTGCTATAAAATTTTTTTTATTGTTAATAGAGAAATAATTTTCCCTTTTAGTACTTTCTTTCTGATATAAACTCAAAACTTTATCTTCATTTTAAATTCATGTTGTCCAATTATTTACATCTCAGCACCTGCATATTTTATGTACGTATATATACAATGTCTCAAATATCGTACTCTAAAAAATTAATGGTGATACGTTTCCTTCTTAAAATTGTACATAAATATACTTGTAATAGTACACCAAACTTTGTACGGGTGTATTTGTAACAACAATGAGTAGGATGAATTGTGTAGCAAACACAAATGAATTTTGATAAATAAAATAACTTTTTGTATTAGTTTGGTCATTCATTGAGCCTTATATTAAAACGGTTCTGAAATACAAAATCCTCAAAAATTTCATTTATGTATGAATTATGAAGGAAAATATATAGTTTCAGCAAAAATAAATATTTTTTTATTTTGTATAATATTTTAAAGACAGAATTTTAGCATCTTCTATTTAACATATAATAATATTATCTAGAAAAATTTATATTATGCAACATGGTACATTAACTTAGGGGGAGACCAATTTTTGAAATAATTCCCGGAAAGACTAATATTAAAAAGAGATTATTGTTGAGAATTGTACATTAAAAAGTTTTAGAATACAATCCGCGTCCAAAAAATGCATTTTGTCATTATAAATAGAAAAATAGACTGAAGTTCTGAAAATACTTGGACATTCATACCGTTAAAATTAATCTACGATGAATGCAAACAAACTAAAACAAATAAGTAATATAATTTTTTTTAAAAGTCAATTCCTATTTCGTTAGAAAAACGTACAGGCACCATCTGTTTCAACCAGTTGTAACTTAGGCAGAAATAACGCAGAATGAATTTAAAAGTAAAAAACAAAATTTAATGAATGAATTAATATTTGAAAAAACTGTATTAACATCAAGTGTCATCCCTTAAAATCAGTTTTGAGCATAAATGGAATTTCATGACGTTGCTCTGTGGACTCTATTAATTAACTTTGTTTAAAAAATAAATGCTTTTAACATATGATTAACTTGAAATATATTACTAAAATCTCAATTTCTACAATGTTTTAAATTTTTCTAATTTAAATTCCTAAAAAAAAAAATAATATAACTATTTTTCAAGCAGATTGGTACATTTTTTTAACCTTTTCCAACGCTGCCAAGTTAATTTGAAACAAAATATTGTAAAACTTCAAAAAAATTTTGGGACTTTGTAATTAAAAAATATTCTGTTTTCTTTATACATAAAATATTTTTAAAGAAGATGTATTTTTTCCGTCTTGGGAAGCCTTAAAAATATAACGGGAAAAAAAATGGAAAAATCACCAAATGCCAGTAATAGTTAATTATGGGAATGCTACCTCAGAATACACGAGTTTGAGCGTTTATAGCGCATGTGTGGAAAAACAACTTACAGAGAGTAAGTAAGCAGATAAAAGATTTTTCTATCAGACAAAAAGATGTTTTCTTCTTGAATGTTTTTTTCATTTACAATGAGTGTAAATAATGAATTTTCAGTAATTTTCCAAATCCAATTTATTAATTTGAATTTTGAAAAAAGTATTCATTGTTTCCTGTGTGAAATAATTAATACGATCTTAGTGTTTTATAATAAATCGCAACTGATAGTTTTCTTTTAGAGAAAAAATTTACTGAAAAACCTTAAAATATAGGGAAATGCTGCCCTGTTTTAATTAAATAGTACTCTTTCCTTTTAAAACTTTTTTTTATACAAGGAATGTAAACAAATTTTTAGGCTTTCCCCCCCACAGTTCTTTTTTCACGGTTACATATATTTAATCGAAAAATCAGACATCCAAATAAAAACAGTCGTTTCATAGCTAACTGTACACATTTTTTGATTCATTATTTAACGAAAATTGATATAAATTAATAATTTTTTAAGAATTAAAGTTATATTGCGTTTTATTATTTATTACTAAATTATTTATTTAATAATAAATTTATACGTTGTGTGTTTTCTTGAGAACAAAACTGGATTAGCTTTGTACATTTTTAATAAAAAATAGAAATATGGGGGGAAAAAAATCTTATTCCTCGGTGAAAAAAGGGGGTTTTATACTTGAAAAAACTTATACAATGCTGGGCTGAACGGAGGGAAAAGAAACCTGTCTGACAAAGAGAAGTGAAAGAAATTTCTGAAAAGGGGATTTAAATGACATAAATTTAGAAATCACTCACATCGCTCAGTAACACATACACACAGATGTACTGGTGTCCAGAGAGAAAGGGAAAATTTCTCTAGGGATAAAATTGCACCCACGGAAAAAGCCTTTGCAATGCCGAGCTAAGCGGCGAGAAAACAGACCCGCCCGACAGGACAAAGATGTGGAAGAAACTTCGAAAAAGAGTATTTTAATGACATTAATATAGAAATCACACACACACTAGGAAGTGCTGACACTGAAAGGGAAAGGGAGTCTTCCAAGGCATAAAGCTGTACACTTGAAGAAGCCCGTGCAACGCCGGGCCATCCAGCTAGCATATATATATATATTACTGTCTATGTGTTTTTCGAATGTTACTGTTTGGATGTTATCTCTTGTTTGTAGAGAATTAGCCTATATATATATATATATAGGGAGAGAGTGAACTAATAATAGAGAGGAATTGAAAAATTGAGGGAAAAAACCTTGTATTACATATCATAGACAGGAAAATTACAAAAACATTTGCCATAAGATTTCAAGACCAAAATGGGGAATAATAGAGTTTTGACTTACTTGTCACTTTACTTCAAAGAAAAAAACTGAAATTTATGGATTACCATCGGTTTTCAGTCAACTTCATCCAATCTTCCACTCTGTACTTCTTTAAATGTGAGAAATATGTTCACATTAGTAAATTCTGTAATAATAACCAGATGTCCAATGATCGAATGTGAAATAGAAAGGTTTAGTTTTATTCGAATTTAAAAATTATATTCGCAGTTTCTTTTCACAGGTACATATGAATTTTGTGCTGTCATTCCATACAATTGAGTGATCTACAGAAATAATACATTTAATTGTGCTTTCGCTCCACAACAATATTTATCTCAAGAAACAGTATCTAGGCAAGAAAGGGTGAAAGTTGTGGCGTTAAAGCTTACATCCAACGTAACCATGACCACCAATCTACCAATATGATTCAGCGGACCACGCTGTAGGAAGTATGTTAAGCAATTCGATTCCTGCGTTAACGCATTCAGAGTTAAGGAATAGTGGGCAAGAATGTAGATTTAGAGTTTTATTATGTATTAAGTTTGCATCATTAAAAGATATTTACTAAAAGAAAAATAAATAGCATAAAGTATAACTATTCCTTCTATACCTAAATGAAAAATTATAATTCTACGTAGATTATGTTTTATTTATCTTTTAAAGAAATAACGTATAAAATATACAAGTTTTCCTTTTCATTATGGTTAAATAAAAAAAATAAACATTTTAATGCAAATCTTGTCCTCTGCACCGCTCTACTTCATACCTCAGTATCAGAGGTGCAACATGTAACTTTCAATTTTACACGATTCTGAACATTCAGTTATTAAACAACTTCTTTGCGGACTCAAAATATTTTTCACATGAAAAAAGATTTGCTCACATAAATATATAGAGCTAAAAGCAGAAAGCGGAGTATATGTAGAGTGTTCTTCAACCAGTTAATTTTCAGCCAAGTTATGACATCCAATAATTTAAAATAGCTGTCGGTATTTCAAGTTTTTTCGTAATTTCGTAATTGTTGCTTGCCTTAATTCTGAAGATGATAGTCCAATAAGTTTCATTTCAAAACTACCAACTTCCATTCACTCAAAAATTGATAAAATTATAGAGTAGTGCAGAGTGCTGCTGAGAATTGTACTGTGTGTCATGGGTTGCCGATCTCCGATGTACAAGGTCAGCAAAAATGTATTTTATTCCCTGCAAACACATTCAGGTACGGATTTCTCTCTAATGTCTAATTCATAAGAAAATATTTTTGAGTAAGTTTTGATTACTGATTTTGTATCTAATCACTGCGTATATACTCGTATCTGCGCATGATTTATGATAGTCATCGTAAATTCGTTTCCTCGTAGATATGGAATAAGTCTTAAAATAATTTGCTGTATTTAGTTGGCAGCCTTGGTTCACGTGTCAATAATCTAACTTTATTATCATCTTTTTTATTATTAAAATTTTTTTCATCTTCTTATATACGTATATCAAGTACATTCCTGTACAAATAATGGTTACAAACATAAAATCTGTGAAAACTGATGAACTATTTACTGTGTTGACTCGAAATTTAGCACTGAGACATATTACAATATCGGAAAGAATACAGAAACATAACAATATGGAAAAGATTTTAATCGTGAATTAAGGTACAAGTCATATCAAAAAGTGTGGAGTCAGAGATAAAGCATTTACTTCAGGTAATGTCTATCTAATATCAATGTGACAGCTGTGAACAGCTATACAGCACATAAAATGAGCTGCCATATTGTTTATGAGGGTGTCAATAAGTATTTGAAGTAACAAAGCCCATTTTTTCAAAAGTGAGACTTTTAATTCCGGGGGCGTCTTGAGAAGGGAGCCACGCTGAGAAATGGCTTCACCTAGACCATCCCAAACATATTCAATAGAATTGTGATACGAAGACCCCGAGAGTCAATCAAACTGCGAATATCCACTCCTTCATCAATAATGGGATTTCTGCGTGCCTGCGCATTATCGTCCATAAAAATATAGTTCTGCCTATAGCACCCAGAAAAACCTCACATAGACTTCTAGGATCTCATCCCCATAGCGCTGTGAGTTGACAATATCCGCATCGAAATCTTTCAGTGGTGCACGACTGCCCAACTTTATGCCACTACACACTAGGATTTCTTTGCCACCAAATCTGTTAATTTTTGTAACACAGGAAAAGCACACATGAAAGCGAGCTACATTTTCTCTCTAGGTGAAAACTCGAAGAGAATTACTTTGTCTGGTACATTACGACTTATCACTGAAAAATACATGCTCCCATTCTTGTGGTGTTTATGACTTATGTTTTCAGCTCCACAATAAACGGTCTTTCCTATTGGATGCAGTCAAAGGGATAGAAACGACTGGTTGCCAGGCGAAAAGGCAGTCTCTTCAAGTCAGCTGTAGACTGTTTGTCTAGAAATTTTTCTTCCAGAAACAGCAGCAAGGTCAGAGCAAGTTGAGAAGGCATTGTCCCGCTATGTCGTCATGCGCTTAATGCTAGGTAGTAATCCTGTGCTGGTGTCGATGCTCTGTGGCGACCTTGGTCGACCTTTCTGGTGACAGTAACACTTGTTTGGATTTGATTCCGTAACCGGGAGATTACTCTCGGGCCACCTGTAACCATCGAGACACCTAGCTTCTAGTTTCAAGCCTGCCAACGGGTCTCCGTCTCAAAGAATCATCTAAACGTCAATGAGAAGTCTTTCTCACCGCAAACAGACTAATTTGACTATTTTGTTTGTTTTAATGCAATATTCACAGAACTGGAGGCAAAATTCCCATATGCTTGCACGGTCTCAATCTGGTACACTGAAAGAACTAACGCCAAATATCATCTTTTCCTAAACTGAAGGTCGATATTCTAATACCCGTTCCTTAAAATATATAAAATGCAAATTCTATCAGTTTTACTAGAGGCATTTTAAAATTATGACGGAAAACATGTTTGTGACCTTAATTTTGGACATGAGTATACGTGCATAAAAGGTTTTTTCTACAGGTATTGTATTCTAAATATAACTAGTTTTAATTTGGTACCCCTGTACTATATCCGGAGCAAAAAAGATTAAAAGGAACGATGCGAATTTCAAATCATATAAAAAAGAACGATTTGATAAAAAAAAAATAAATAAAATGATTGAAAAGAATAAATTGATTGAAGAAAGTCAAAAAGACTAGCTGCATTTCGTTACAAAATAGTCATTTCAGTACATACAGTGTAAAAACACGTTTTGAAATTTACACTAATATATCAACTTCTCAACAAACGAAAAAGAAGCGGATATATTTTTAGAGGAGAGAGGGGGGGAGGAGAAAAAAAGTAGAACTAACCACAAGTTGGTGTTAAAAAGGTTTTTGACTCGAAAAAGAAAGAAAAAATACAGCTGCTAGTTCTTAAATAATCCATTGCAAGGTTTGTCATGGAAAACTTCTACGAGAAAAAGAGCTTCTTAAAAAAGCGTTTTTAGAATGTAGTGCTTCTTTTTTTTTTCTTTTTCAGATTTTAATAAAAAGGCTTGATTATAAAACAAATAAATGTGTTAAAAATACTGACGTAGCTAGCTCTGAGTGGACCATGTACCAAAACTCCTTTGAGGGCCCTTTTAGGGGCTCCTTAACATTTTATGATTATTTTACTTACACATGTTCCGGGGCTCCTGTAGCTTGGGGTCCCGTATCATTTTGATACGGTGACAACTACGCTCCTGGTTAGAAATATACCGAAATATTATTAAAGATTGATTAATAGAATTACTATCACTTTGGAGCACTAATTAACAACAACAAATTGGAAAACAAATGTTATTGAGAATTCCATTGTTTCAATACTTTCCAATGAAGACAAAAATAAAAACAAAGTATTTTAATTAAGATGAACATTTTAATTTTATGATTTCAAACAAGACTTTTGTTTCAATCCAGGAACATGAATAAATTGGAACACATTCATTCTTTTTGTTAAACATATTTATAGTATATGTGCAGAAATGTTTTGTGCACTTAAATCCAACTTACTCTAGAATTTGAAAGCGCTTTCGGAAAATCCGTAGAACCAGAATATGTTTTCGTAGAGCCCCTAGAACTAGAAAGTATTTTCGTAGAATCCCATTTCATGCACGTACTTCGAAGAACATCGGTCGAAGTCTAGGTCTGTTGAGATTAAATGCAAGCGCATTACATATTCTGAGTTTAATTGGTTTTTATACTTTGTTTTTGTAGCCACTTACATGGAGAAATATATACTTAACACAATATTCTGCATGGCATTAAAACGTTTACAGCTGTGAGAAATACCAAATACCCTCCGAGTATACACGGAGTACGTGCTCGTTAAATCAATGGGTCTGAAAGTCTTGTGGACTGAATAACGAGTGCAGGGGACTGGAGAACATTTCCCTCCCCTTCTGTTCCATGCCAAAATTGTGGAGGTGGAGATAGGTGGTGTCGCCATCTATCGTCCCTTCGGGGAATTTCACCGAGCTAAATCATACTGTCACCTGTATGGTGCTCAAGGCCTAGACCAACGACATTCACGATGAATTAGGCCACGATGAAGCCCCTTGCCACGATGAATTACGTGGACCTCGATCTGACTACGTCAGACTGGTGGCATTAGCCACAACAACACAGGATGAGCTTTAGATACTTGCAACTATACAAACTTCATAGAGAACGTCTGAATCCATTTTTCATAGATATTTATTTCTGCTGGATTTTTTTATTGTTACTCGTGGAAACCCAGGGTTCCCTGGAACACAGTTTGGAGATCACTGCTGTAGCGCTATGGATAGCGCGTTGGACTTCTAATCCAAAGGTCGTGGGCTCGAATTCCACCTGGGATGACCTAATTTTTAAGAATGTACTTTCTATTTTACGATACTATTTTATTATGAATAAATAGTAACAAACAAAAAAAAATAGTTCGACACCTTATATAGAAAGGAAAATGGAAAATTGCAATGAAAATCGCTTTTTGTCGCATAATATTGCGATTCTGTCATTTGTATATAGTACATATTTATACTAATTGTAACTATTTTATGAAAAGTAACTAAAATAAAATTCTTCTTTGTTAACCTAAGTAGGAATTGACTTGATTTTGTTTTTATATTGCTTGTTTAAATTTTCTTTTGGAATCCAGATTTTTTTTATAACAATTTTTCAAAATGGAAATGGCATCATTATTTTAGAAACTCCAACTTTAACTTCACAGGTTTGTTTGACAAACGAAAAGAATTAAGCGGTGAAATTATTTTTCTTATTAAATTCGACAACTTACGTCATATTTTCATTTTGAAAATGTCTGCAGCTTCAGATGCTTTAGATATCGATGAGGGAGGAGAATTTCCAGTGGATGAAGAAGGAGATCGTAAGTTTTGAATAATGTGTTTTACCTGTAAACTTGAAGAACGTAAATACAACACACGTTTTTCTTTTGTGTATTTTTCAACCTCCATGTGTATATTATTTCTTTAAGTGTGCATCAGATTCTTAATTGCTTATTATTGTTTGTAGTTTTGATAGGTAGACTTCAGAATTAATAGTATAAGTTATATTTGGGTACTTGCGTACTATCGCAAACATATCGGTGGCATTGAATAAAACCGCAGGAATTTTAGAAAAAGAATACGCTGACGGAAATATGGAGCGCGTTGTTGAAAAAAACTATGTGTAAAATAATTAGTAATTATAAGTAAATAATAATCTATAATATCAAAGAACCAATTTCGGGGTTCCTATTTGGATAAAATTCTATTTTGGTGCTTCCTATGGAATCTACTTTAAAAATGCACCAAAGTAGAATTTTCAAATTTGGGAACTGTTGCAACATGAAACAGGATAGTGTTCAAGGATTCAACTATTGCCCTATCAATGATATGGGGTACCCATGCTACAAAAGCACCATGTGCAAGAAAGTCTTAAAATGTTAATGGACCCAAAAAAGGACCCTCAAGAAATTTTTATATACAGCCCTCAGGACTAGCTACGTCAGTGATTTTGTCACACCTAAAAAAACTGACAGAATTCTTGCTGATGTAAGAATCAACGTGTGTTATGGTATCCGATTACTTGCAACAACTTTTTTTTATAAAAAATGGAGATTTTTTTGTGGTTTTTAGAATTATTTAGTACACTTTAGCAAAAAAGGGCTAAAATTAAGAACAGAAAAATAAATTATTACTACTAAAATGGAAAGAAATAGGAAAAAATTATATAAACGTGGCTTGTTCTGTACCAAGTGTTTATAAACAAATTCTCAATTTTGATATGTTACTTTGGTATTTTTTTTTTTGAAATAACCTTCAGCATAAGAGATATTTTAATTTTTACAAAAACTAGAGCATTTTATTTTAGTTGTATGAAATTGCTTAAAATTGAGTGATTATATTCTCATGAAGAATGTAAATTTTGTAATGAAACAGGGATTGCTAAATCTGAAGGTCAAAACACTTCTACTATTAAACAAAACAAACACAAAAAATTTCAGTAAATTATTTTAGAAACATTTTGAGCAATCACTGTCCCCTTTGGAGCTTTTCGGAAAAAAAACACATTTCGAGTAAAACGTTTTTAAAGTTTGATATTTTATGTAAAGTTATGGCATCTGCTTTTACTAAAACACTTGCAGTTTTTGTTTTAGTGAATAGAAAATAAAACTCTTGGTATTTTTATAAAGCTAATAAGATGACCTTTAAAATAAAATCGTAAAAAAAAATCGTTATGTTAGGGTAGTCGGATACCTTAAGTTTTGCACATTACAGAATAGTTACTTTGATTTTTATTGTTTGTTATTGTGTTTGCTTTTGTGTTTTTGTTTGTGATGATTGTTTTTTAATTGTTTATTTTTTCTGTAGTAACCCTATTAACTTCAAGCAATTCAATTTTTCTAAAAAAAAATTGGAACTAGTTTGTTTTATATGACATTATTAATAAAATAATTGTATAATATATTTTAAAATTAATAATGAATATCAATTAAAAAGTACTGAAAGCTTGCAATATAAAACTTGCACTGCAAGTTCCTTCAACAAATTCCATCGAAAAAAGAACGTAAAAAAAGAAACATTTTTTAAACGTAAAATGTAATGGAAATAAACGATTAACAGCGATAATTAAAAGCACAACACTTATTATTTTAAGAAAAAAAATATTCTAGAACTCACTCATATTAGAAATATCCATATTCAAAAATAGCACAAAATGAAACAGAAGACGGAAACAATTGAATAATTACACTGAAAATGGTCAATTTTTTAAAGAAATCGTCTGAAATTAATGGGTTTACCGCAGGAAAAAACCAATAAAAGTTATTTCTAATATATGTTATCCCCATGGCAACCACATCGACAGACGATAAAAATATCTAGGTAACTATATTGCAATGCTATCGCCCATCTGGGTGAACATAAACAACTTGATGCTATTACCCCGGATATCAAACTTGCACCAAAAATTTAATCATTTCCATACTGAATGCTGTTGCAGTATTTGTGTTCTATTTTTGTGATTTCTTTCTGTGGAATAAAGGATATCTTGAATGTTATTGACGAGTAACAAGATCGTTTTTAAAAAGTAGGAGGAGCTTGCATTTAATTATTATATACTAAAAGGTTATTTAAATTCACACTTGTTGATCAATTTTGTTGGTAAAATCTTAGGACAGCACACTGCTGTATTTGGTGAAAAAATTTTTTTGTCAAGTGGCGCCAAGGAAAAACCCGCATTTTTCAAAATGGTGTCAGAAATGAAAACGAGTGAAAAACAGGGTTTTCAAAGTGACATCAAGAAACAAAAAATGTCGAAAAAGCGTGGTTTCTAAAATTGACAACATAGGAAACATCAAATGAAAAATTAGAAATTAAATGCAAATTTTGGTCATCCATACCAAGATTCTATCAATTCTTCTTTCATACAAAAAACAATCATTACTTTCTTACCTTTTATTTAGAACAAAATCCATTTGTCGTGTTTTTACAAAGAAAACATGCTTTCTAAAAAGAATTCTACAAGAAAAACTGAAAAATTGTCACTTCTAAAACGCAGCTGAAGAACAAAGCTAATGAAGGCTTTAAGCTGATGAACTAACAATCTACAATTTCTCTCAAATGCAAATTATTTTCAAATTTCGGACATCCATACCAAAATATCTTCAATCTCGTTTACTCATTCATTAAGCAATCATTTCTTTCTTACCTCTTTCATTCAAAAGAAGAAAAGAAAAAAAAAAAAAATTGGTCGAGCTTCAAAAAAGAAACATGGTTTTTAAAATGGCTTAAACCTTTCAACATGATCATCGGGAAAAAATGACCGCCATTCAAATTCTAAAAAACTAAAAAAAATCTGGTCCAAGTAGGGTTATTACTTCCCTAAATTTTTCAGGGTTGCCATATTGTAAACTGTATTGTCAAAATTTTGGCGCCAAAAATTGTGTTGCCAAGAAGTAGGCACTCCCAGGATCCACCCAATTTTGTTTTATAGGCATTCAAATTTCATTTTTTCAATTGCAGTTAAAATTTCACTAATTTAAACTGTTGTGAAATGTGATAGAAACACAAAAATTGTTTCTAAAAAATTGGATGGAGGAATTTTTTTTGTTCTTATTTCACTGTTTTTTATTGTGGCACAACTGTTCAATTGTTTACATGTGATTTTTAGGAATTAATAGTTTTATATTTCTGTATAGGTTTTGTCATTCAAATATTCATGTTCTAAACCCATTTTTCATTTGTCTAAGAAATCTTTCAAAGGAAATTTAAAAGGCTTCAGTTAGAATTGCTGTGTTTTTGTCGAATCTGTTTTTGCCGAGTTATCCCATTCACTACTAAGTATTCTTTTCCGTCACAGCAAATATACATTTGTATAGAACATACTCAAAGCTTTATATTCTTGTGATCAGAGACTTTTCAACTACATTGATTTTGATGCAATTACTTTTTTATGAAATATTTGATACTTACGCATTATCGCAACAATCGCCAATTCTATTATTAACTTGCCAAGTTGACAACCCCAATTTCCAATGTGTCATACACGCTGAATTGGCATCTATGTTCTTCGTTTAATATAATGTTGGGATAATACGTAAGAACCGAAATATTTTATAAGGACTTAGCTTACCCCATTATTATTTGTTTTCCATGTAATTTTTGTATTATTAACAGTATTTCACTGATTGAAGCCTTTCATTTTATTATATAGTTTGTGATAAAATTTTCTCATATTCTAGAAAGTGTACAGAAACTGAAGGATAAGGTAAAGAAAAGAAAGGGTAGAGGATTTGGTGCAGGTAAGTCATGAGTGTTTTCCTTTTTCTAAAAAGTTTATCATATTTAAATAAAGTAGTTGCATGAATTAATGAATTTGTACAAGTTCATGTATACATGTTATTAAATTTTTGGAATTGTTTCAAGTATCATCATTGTTCATTCATGATTTAAGAAAGGGCAATGTATGAAAGTTTTAAAAAAGGCATAGAAAATAAAGTTGGACCTCTATTTAACCAAGTTGCTAAATCTTGAAAAAAAGTTTACGTTGAAAATTCCTGATATATAGAGATTCATCTTTCAATCACTAAATTTTTGATTCCTGGAAAAAGTTGGCAAAATAGAGAATTTAATGAAGGTCTAACTGTACATTTAAAAAATATCTGTAAAGAAATCTTAATATTTTAATATTCAATATTTTAATATAATTTTATACAAATTTTTGATTGCTTGCTTTAATTAATTAGAAAATGCAATTAAAATGTTAATTCTTTTTGTATATTTGTGTGAAATTAATCCAGCAATGAATATTTTAATCTGCAAAATTTTCATTTTCTTTCCTGTTGCAATATTCTTTTAGAGTTGTTTTTATTTTTTATTACAGCCTATTGTCAGTTATTTGAAGGTTTCTCTTACTTTCAAAATTTTATTACTTATTATTCTGTTGTAATTCTTTTTTACTTTTAAAAAATATTTCTCCCCTGTCTTAAAGAAATTATCTTATTTTGTAAAAATTAAGATTTGCCAAAGAACAATGTTCTTTTTATTTTCTTTCAGTTTTTACTGTTTCACAGTAATAGTGATTAAATAATAATGCAACATATGAATGAAATTGTTTTTTTTTTCATAGATGGTACAGCCCGAGAAGAACTTCAAGATTATGAAGCCATGGATCATGATGGCACTGATGAACCTGGTCCCCAACGTTGTAAGGAAATCAACTTTTATTGTTGTACTTTAAAGATCTTCATAAAATTTAAATCACTCTGACACTATGTGATCATTAAAATTTTAAGAGAATGCACATATCATGTTTCAATATTAAATATGTTATTGAGAACTACTAATGTTCTTTTTGTTAGATTCTAGATATACTGTAAGAAGCTTTTAGTTTTATTTTCATAATTCATTAAAAAAAAAAAAAAATGCCAGTATACGTACATTGTTTTTTCATTAATAATATAAAAAATTACTCAAATGTGGAAAAAAAAAATGTTATTAAAAAATTTGATTTATAAGCAGTTTACAAAAACTGCACCAAGCATGATTTTTTTTTAACCACTACTCTTATTTAAATTATTTTTAAAACTGTAAAAGGTAATTTAACTTTTTATAATATTTTTTTAAAATCATATCTATTAAGAATTATTTTAATGACATTAAAAGATTTGGATTTCTAAAAGATGTACTTTTTATAATTTTTACTGCATTTTATTGGGTTAAAGATCAATTTTAAAAAAAAACTGACTTATGTAGGATTAACTTAAGATTAACACACAGATTAATGCTTTTATAAGTATCTTTTTAAATTTAATTTCCTTTTCATTATTGAAGCTATTGAAGGATGGATTCTGTTTATCACTGGTGTTCATGAAGAAGCTCAGGAAGATGATATTTATGAAAAGTTTTCTGAGCACGGTGATATAAGAAATATACATCTTAATCTAGACCGGAGGACTGGATTTTTAAAGGTGAACTTATTTTTTATATGCTTTGCTCTTTTTACTTATTATAATGTAAATTTGAATTCTTGAAATATATTTGCTTTTTATTATTCTTATTTAGAGAAATTTGGCACTTTTTCTTATGAGAAATAATTTTCCTTTGTAGTTTTGTTTGAAATTCACTTATAAATAATTTAATGCATCTATTTTAAGATATGTTAAAAATATTTTTCTTTATTTTAATGTATGTGGTTATAAAGAAATTTAAGCACACGGAGATCAAAGTGTTGATATAGGGAATCTTTGTATTATATATTGATATAATTTATTTAAGTTTTAGTATGTACTATACGTTTTTTAAAAAAATGAGTCTTAAGTTAAAGGATTAGAAAAAGACAGCTCTTGGAATTATAAACATATAAAGAAAATGTTACATTGTGTGGTCTTTTCTTGTGATCTATTCATGTAATAATATTTAAATATCCTTCATTATTTATAAATATTCATTGTGATTTAATCTTTTTTTAATTCGTTTAGTTCTGAAAATCTGTTTAAAAAAGTGTTTTTAACTCATCGAGACTGCCAACTATGAGATAACTTATAGTTTGTGTTATTGCCTAGTACCAAGGCAATCAACATGTTAATTGTGAAATGAAGTTTTTGAAAATGTGTATGATCTTCCAAGAAGAAATAGTCTCAATATTTCTGTTACAGTAATGTATTTCTATGTAGAAAAATTACCAAATAATAAATTCATATTTTCATGTCAGCTATCCAATATAATAATTTCTGTTAAAGCTTTTAATAAAGTAAAAAGACCCAAAGAAAGAGTATTTTTCTAGTTTATAGGATTTAGAAAGATGACGAGTGTTAAAACTACAGTCGGATCTTTATTTAACAAAGGCATTAAATCGAGAAAAAAAATCTTTATATAGAGATTCGTCTTTTAATATACTTTACTAGCTGTATGGGCTGGTGTTACATGGGCTTTCTCTACTTTTATAAATTTTCCCTTCCCTTCACTAAATCACCACTTCCATTATTCTTTTTCGAAATTACTTTGTTTCTTTCCCCTCCATTTAACCTGGCGTTGCACAGGCTTTCTCTACTTTTATAAATTTTCCCTTCCCTTCACAAAATCACCACTTCCATTCTTTTTTGAAGTGTCATTCTCGACAATGGTTCAAAATTTCAAGGTGCGTCGACAAAAGCTCTTGAGTAGGTAAAGTGCAACTTTAAAATTTACTCACTCACTCACTTTGCAGTTTTTTAGCCCTACATAAAGGAAAATGTACCTTTTTAAAAAATAGTTGTACATTAAAAAAAGACAAAAGAGTAGAAATTTTAAAATTTTCAAAATTCCACAACTATATTAAATGTTGAATTAAAATTGTTACGTTTTTTGAAATGTTCAACACATGGGAAAAAAGTTTCATGCAATTATTTTTGTAAATGAAGTTATTAAATGTTTGATTTAAATTTTAAGTATTTTTTAAAAATTAGCAAAAAAAGTTTTTGGCATTTTATTTTTTAAATTACTAGTTCTAAAAGATCAAAGTATGAATTTTTTAAAAATCATTTTCATTTTAACACATCGATTTGGATTCATTGTAGAAAAAATCGTAAAATATGCAAAGTTTTGTGGTCTTTTAAAAAAAGAAAAGAAAAAAGCCCCATGTAGAATTGTGGCGAATTAGAAATATATAAGAATAAAAAGGTAAAAAGGCTGGAAATATTTATTTACATTCTTTGTATAAAATCATTCAAAAAGAGAATATACTATGTGATAAAAATGTATTTCGGAATTTTTAGGGTTTCTTTTGCCACACTGTTCTTTAATAAATCATTCTTTAAATCATTTATCTGTAACGTGTAATGAATTGAATACTACTATACGTAGCAAATAACGTTAGTGATGACAAAGCATAAAACAGGGAAATTCCCTTAATCTTTCAAAAACTGCAAAAAGAGTGACCTTTGCCATTGCACATGCACAAAACTTTTACCTGTCATATTTCTTAATGTGAAACCTCATATTAGGTAACGTGATTTTAAGGTCAAATGAATATTTCAACGAAATTAAAAAATTTTTTTAAGAGCTTGTTTTTTAAGTGAATGCCCTCAAACTTCACATACCGATTGTAAACTACAGTAAGTTTTAAACAAAAAATGAATATATATATAAGTATTACATCGATTAACACTCGCAATAAAGGTAAAAAACGAAAAACAAATTTTTTTTTTTAAAAGACCGTAATTTTTAAGCAATTTTCCCAATCTTTGTACTACACATCTACACATGGGGAAAAAAAGTTTTGTGAGATTATTTTCATAAATAACGAAGTTATTAAACATTTAATTAAAATTTTGAATACTTTTTGAAAAACGTAAAAAAAAGTTTTTGACATTTTATTTTTTAAGTGACTGATTCTAAAAGAGAAAAGCTTGAACTTTTTTAGTGTAGAATATCAATTCATTAACGTGAAAGGAAATTTAATGGGAATGATTTAGAAATAATTTTCATAAAAATGTATCAATTTGGACTCCTTTTAGAGAAAATCGTAAAAAATGGAAAATATCATTATTTTGTAAAAAAAATTTTACCGTATCGTGGCGAAAAAATATTATCTTTCTGATTCTATAATTATTTTTTGTCTGAGTTTGATAGCAAGAATTTGATGGCTTTTTTGAAAAACGTGGGGAATGTCGGAACTTACTCCGCTAAAATGAAAATGATGCTCGGCAGAATAAAAAACCAACAGGAGTAAAACAATTATGCATTTTAAGGTTTATTAATATCTTTTTAACAAATTGCAATATCGGAATATAAATAGTCAAAACGGCTTAAGTCATTAATCACACTTTTTTGTAAATTAATATATGTTTAATTTATATATCTTACTCGTAAAAAAAAAAAAAAAAAACTGCAAAGAAAATAAGAGAAAAGAATGCTGAGGAATAAACTGTATTTTTAACATTAAGAAAATAATTTTACATTAAAATTAATAAATTCGAAGGATATATTCTCTAATTTAAAGCATAAAGTTATTTTAAACATACATTATTTTATAACATTTATTGAGAAATTCGCAATATAGAGGTTCATAACATGGAGGTTCGACTGTAATTATTCATAACAATATACTTGACTGGTATAAAATTATATTGTATTTTTGTTATGTAATTTTGGGAAAGTCCTAACTATTTTGGTTTCTAGTATGGTGAAGTTGTGTACCAAGTTTTGAATATTCAATATAAATTTTCAATGAGTTTCATGATTTTAGCTGTTACCTTTCATTATAAAATAAGAAACAATACTTATAAAGTCATTTCATCCTGCATAATTTTTTTTTAAATTTAAAAATTTTACATGTATGTCATTGATTTATGAAGAATTTTTCTTTGGAGCTTTTATATTCTGTTATTTGGGTTGAATATTAATTTTTAAGAATATGAAATTGTGTAATTGGTGAGGGGCTTGATCTCATGATGCATACATTATGCAAGCCCATTATGAATGTTTAATTTAATGGCTAATAAACAGAAATGTTCAAAAACCCTTAAAAAGTTATCTTTGTTTACTGTCAGCATGTGTGATTATAATAGATTCTTGTTTTAAGACAATTGAAGGTTTTTATTTTGAAATTTTCTATTAAAGAAAAAGGATTTTCAATTATGAGTGGGAAAAAAATGCTAGGGTAATGTTTTTGTGAGGCCTCTTGAGACCAAAATTCTCTTTTGTATTCATCTCATATAATTAAATTGGTAACTGGTTTGTCTAAACAAACGTGTTAGAAAAAGATATAATCACAAGTGCTGAAATTTGCAAATAATCAAGAAAAAAAGTTTCTATTAATATTATATCACTTGTTACTACTTAAAGGGTAAATAGATAAGCTGTAAGAGTATGAAGAAATCTTTTCATTCTATGCAAAATTTTTTTATAAATTATTCATGTAGGGGTATAAAATGATATATTTACTTTAGCAAGTAATTATTTTGAATTATGTTTATTAATATGTTCTTGTGTTTAAAAAATTATAATTAGTAGTTTGAGATAAATTTAATGTGAAGAGAATATTATGGAAAAATAAAATATCTAATGCTGAATTTTGATTATTAGTAATTTAGATAGAATAAGTATAGTAAGTATATTGCTCATTTTACATTAATTTCATTAGTTGGAAAATTCACTTTTATTAAACATGTATTTTTAAAGTGAAAAAAAAAAAATAATTCTCAGTTAAAAAAAAAAGTAGGCCATTTATTATAAAAGATAGTGAAATATTTAATTTTAAAATTTTAAATTTTACTTATCTAATGAATATGTTTGTATTTGTTTGTGTGTGTGTGAAATGGTCTGGATTCTTCAATACATATTATTATTTGCATTTATAGGGATATGCTCTGGTAGAGTATGAAACATATAATGAAGCCCAAAATACTCTGGACAATTTGAATGGAACAGATATGCTAGGTCAACAAATCAGTGTTGACTGGGCATTTGTGAAGGGTCCAACTAAAAAGTGAGTTACAATCTATTGAAATTTTGAATTGAAATCTTCCAATGAGGTTGATTCATGTGACGTCATAGTCACATGACAGTGAAAGCCACTTGATTTTAGCCAATCGATTCAAAAACTCATGCGATGTCATAGTCACACGATAAAAACTATCTTGTATTTCCAACTAATCAGTTCACGTGCTCCAGTGTTGCCAAGTTTTACTCTTTGGAGAAATTTTCTCTTAAAAAGTACTTATGTATACAAAATGCATTTTATTTAAAAGTATAAGCATAAAATACGACTTTTTTTAATTTTAAAAAAATCTTTTTGAAGAAATTTTTTCCCCTAACATTTAAACATCTTTACCCAAATATGAAATTAGAAATTTTATCTGAGTTTTACAAATAGAACAAGTACAATTAGTTTAATGTTTGTTTTGAATTCAATGGAAAACACGTATTTGTTTTTATCATGTGACTTCATGAATCAAGCCCATTGAAATTTTGAATCTATTTTTTAAATTTTTTTATTGCTATAGTAGTTTTGACAGTTTTTATTTTTAAAATGTAAAATGTGAACACATATTCATTGCATTTTGTGTTAATATTACTTTCCTTGACATTTGTATGATATTTAATCTTGTGATAAATGTTTGAATATATTATTTATTGATTATTTAAATCTAAACACATTAAAAAAACTCACCTGCTTTTGTTACTACTAGGAGCACAAAATGAGATAAATATAACAAAATGCGTAACTGATATCAACATTTATAAGTATAGAAAAAAAATGTATTGAAATATTAGCTGTTGTCATAATAATGAATTAAATAATAGTTTGCAAGTTAAAAACCTTTTAGTTTATGCTTGATATGTTTTTCATTCCACATTGTATTTATTGTAAGTATGGTTTACACCTTGGGTACATTTGATGACTGAGACTCATCATGCACTTGTTTTGCCTAATTTACTGATGACAAGTCTAATCCATCATTCTAATTAGGAAAAAATTAAACCTGTACATTGTTGTTCATGGCAAAAGTATGATTGGTATCAGTTTTAAGAGGACTTTTCTTCCAGTACTTCAGTGACTTTGTTTGTGATGGACTGACTCTAAATGGCAGAAATAAGTAATGTTTTATGAAAGCGATAACAAAAGTTTTAATGAAAGAGAGAGAGAGGAAACTGAGAAACAAAATGATGATTTTAATGAATTGCAGGGAGAAAATTTCGAAGACAGTTACAAACTAAGAAGTGCCCTATACCAGTAGTCTCCAACCCCTGGTCCGCAGATCAAATACTACTGGTCCACACAAGAAACATTAAACTATTTCCATTTTATTTATTGAGGCATATTTTTCTTGGGTTTGGGCTACTTTTTATGAAAATCACTTTTTTATTCCTTGTTTTAAATCACTTCATTTTTTGTGTAGCTATATTTTATTCAGAAGGCCCGTTTAAATACAATTAAAATAAAATTATTAAAACAAAACAATCTAAAATGTAAACAATCAATGTCCTCCCCCTCACTGGTCTGCAGTAAAATTATCCAACGTTGACTGGTCCGCGTCGATAAAAAGGTTGGGGAACACTGCCCTATACCACTGCATTTTCCTGTTTGCTTTAGAATATTAGTACTTCACTTTTTGTAATTTCTTAAATATATGTTATTTTCATTTTGTTTCTTTTATGAATTTAATTTGATTCCCAACTCTAATTTATATACATGTTAAACTGCTTAAATAAATGGTCACAAAATCTACTGCCTTTATATACAATTCTGTGCATATGCAGATTAAATCCATTCCAAACCTAATAATTTTTTCAAATAAATTTGTACCCAAAGGATTAATGTATATATTTCTACAGTACCAGGGAATGAAGGAAAGCAAATACAAAAAAGATATTTATTGTAAATAAAATTATGGCATGAAGACAAAAATGATAAAATTTGCAAGCAGTTTGTGGGGTTTTACAGGGGTGCAAAATTAGTAGCTGCCACCCCTGGCAACTAAAATGGCCCTCACCTGGTTAGGCATGGAGTAGAACTGGGGTTGGATGATAGGAACGGGCAACTCATTCCATGCTGTTTAAAGTCTATGACACACTTCACTAACAAAATTAACTGGAATGGGGTAGAGGGTCAATTCTCAGCTACCCATGACCAGAAGTTTTCAGTAGGTGATAGATTTGGAGACTGTGCAGGTCAGGGTAACAATCGAATACCCAAAGTATCGAGGAAGGTCAGAATTGTCTTGTTCGAGGATGGCGTTTTGACAGGCTTTGAAGATAGGACACAACCATTGGAGGTAAGATGTCAGAAATATACCATTGTTGTTCTGAACTAGTGACGTGTGTGTTGTAACCCAATGGCTGCCCAAACCATCACACCAGGTACAGGGTCCCTGAGCCAATATCAAATGCAAACAGGCAACAAGCAATCTTCAAGACTAAGTGTTGTAGCTTGATAAAAGAGTGGAGTTGGCAACAACTGTTTTAGTGATGTCATACGTCACATCTCCTCTATCTAGTAGCCAGTTTCTACTTAGCTGATCGTGCCAGTTGGATTTATTGCATCATTAAGTGAATACTTGTAACTGCATTCTGCTGGAAAAATGTCTAATGTAAAAACCAAACATCATTTTCCATCTTTTGGTTTCTTTGGCACGTTTACTGTTTCTTGCGAAGATAGCCTTACATAAATAGATATTTAAGAACACACATCCAAAAATAAGCAGTTGTTTCAATAGCTAACTGTAAGAATTTTTTGATTCATTATTTAACAAAAATGGATATAAATTAATATTTTTTTTAGAAAAAATTAAAGCTGTATTGTTTTTTATTATTTATTACAAAATTAATTATTTAATAATAAATTCGTAGATTGTCTGTTTTCTTGTGAATAAAACTGGATTAGCTTTGTAAATTATTCGTCGAAAATGGAAATTTGAAAAAAAAAAAAAGATCTTATCCTGGGGGAAAAAGAGTTTTATACTTGCAAAAGCCTGTGCAATGCCAGGCTGAACAAAAGGAAAAGAAAAACATGGAAAAGCAAACCCTGACAAAGGGCAAAAAAAAGAAGTGGAAGAAATTTCGGAAAAGAGAATTTAAATGACAAAAATATAGAAATCACTCACATCGCGCATGACACACACCTAGAACTGCTGGCATCCAGAGAGAAAAAGAAAATTTCCATGGGGATAAAGTTATACCCACAAAAAAAGCCTGTGCAACGTCGGGCTAAATGGAGAGTAAAATGAACCTGTACGACAGGGTAAAGAGGTGGAAGAAACTTCGAAAAAGAGAATTTTAATGACATTGATACAGAAATCCCACAGACACCAGCAAGTGCTGACACTGAGAGGGAAAGGGAAAATTTCCAAGGTGAAAAGCTGTACACTTGAAGAAACCTGTGCAATGCTGGGCCATGCAGCTAGTGGAGAGGAAACTTTGTCTCATGCATCTGTGTTTGAATTGCATAAGCAGTTTTTGAGGGGAAGGGACAGTGTGGAAGATGATGAATGTGCTGGATGCTCGAGGTCAGTGATTACAGACCAAAACATTGCTAAAGTTCATGATGTGATTTAAGGGGACCGAAGATTAAGTGTTTGTGAAGTGGTGGAGTTTGTTAACTTGGATAGGGAAGTGGTTCGCCGCATTTTATTTGCATGACGAATTACACATGAGGAAGTTTTATGCAAAGGTTGTTTCAAAAGTTCTGTCTGATGATCAAAAACAGTACGGAAAAGATGTGTATGTACATGTTAAAACGCATTGCAAATGAGCCAAATTTGTTGGAATCTTGTAACATTTGGCGAGACATGGATTTTTACCTATGACCCATAAAGTAAGCACTAGTTGATGCAGTAGAATTCTCCAAGACCCAAAAATTCACGCACATCAAACTCAAGTTTCAATGCATTGTTAATTGTCTTCCTTAACATTAATGGAATTATAATGATTGAGTGGGTTCCCAGTGGTCAGACTGTTAATCACTGCTACTACATTGAAGTACTAAAAAGTCTTCATGAAAAAATTTGGAATAAAAGGCCTCAGTTATGGAGCGATGGGTGGCTCAGCACCAGGACAATGAATCCGCTCACACGACACTATTTTCAAGCAGTTTTTGACCAGCAAAAACATTAATGTGATGGGGCATCCTCTTTATTCACCTGATTTGGCTCCATGTGACTTTTTATTTTTATTTTCTACAGTTAAAAGTGCTTGAAAGGAACCCATTTTACCTCAGTTGAAGAGGTTCAGGCAAAAACAGAACTGCTGGTAGCTCATTCCAGAACAGCTACCAGCAATGGCAACACCAAATGCAGAAGTGTATGAATGCTGAATACGACTACTTTGAAGGTGATAATGTCACAGGGAATTGATTCTGTAAACTCAATGATTTATTGGACAAGTCTCGTTTTTGTTTGTGTCACATCTCATACACGGCAGCCATCAGAATACTGTGCACAGAACCAGGAAAAGACGACATTGTGTCACTCCTTTATCCATCTTTGTTATGCACCAGAGTTGCTGTCTCTCTCTATGCTGGATTGTGAAGAGAAGCTGTAGTAATGGTCATTGTGCTGACAGTTCGCACTGCTGCAGATGTCGTCATACAATATGAGTAAATACTGAGCATGCCTCAAACATGTCAGTTTCCTGACTGATGGTCCGTGCGGTTTTGCAAGGGCCGACCTCACAATATGTCTGTCCTCTTGAACATTAGTCATGGGAGGGTGTGAAGATCCTGCGTGTCATTCAGTATGACCCTCAACAACTTATTGATCTCACATTTGTATGACAGTAGTTGGATTTTGACCAGTTGAAAGGGCAATATCACAGAATAATAATCCACATTCTCAATTGGCAACGATCCTGCTTTGATCAGTTTCTGACTTTAGCCTGTATGTATTTCTTCTTATTCAAGACATAACACAATATCTGAGCAAACTTCGACCTTATAAAGTGCTTACCGAATGAAGAATCCACTACACAACTTTTCTTTTATGTAGTGTTTTAGATGTCAATTCTCCCTCCTGCATTGTCTAAATGGGCTGAAATACTAATCTTTTTCATATCCCAACCTTTTCTTTCACTCATGGGATTTTGATGTTTATCAGATCATTATGCCCTGATGTTGCAATTTTAATGGTCAGCAGTGTAAATACAATAGAGCTCCCAAAAATCGACCTAATGTGGACCGAAGGTTGGCCATGTTTGTAAAAATGCAGGGTTATCAAGATTGGGATTTAAAAAGAATAAGTACGAGTGTTTCCTCAGAAAATATTTTACTGCATGTGTATTGTTTGTTTGAGAATACAACAGAAAATAAACTACTGAAATACTTTCAAACAAATAAAAAGTATGTATTTTACAAAGGCATAGGCTGCATGAAAATAAAAATTAATCAGTACATAGTATACAGTAATTTACCTGATTAGACACACCTTAGAAAAATACTTTATAGAGGAATAAAGCTCTCTATATGAAAATTAAGTAGTAGACTGCAAAAGTTCGATATTTTTTTGTAATGAAATGCGTAATGCTCTGTTGTCTTCCGTACAGCGCTCTGCATTTACTGCTTCATCACAAAGATGGTGAAGGAACAGAATGCATCTTGTTCAAAATATGGAAGGGAGGTTTCAACAGCCTTTAGTCCCTCTTTGTGTGATATTGTAGGAGTTTGTACGATTGTAGGAGTTTGTACGGTTTCCTCAGTGTTAATATCTTTATTGTTTTCCAGCATTTTTTTGTTAATTGTGATAGCAGCAATAATTTCTGCATTGCACATAACGTTTTGCTCAGCAATTGTCCAGTATTCAATATCATTTTCATTGGCTTCTGCATATCCAGGAATTATTTTCAGGAGGTTGAGTAGATTTACTTTTTTTGCATTATCATGTTCAATGAGCTCATTTTCCTTGTGATCAAGTTTTTTTTACCTGCAAAGGATGTATCCAGGTTATCGAGAGTACTGAGTTTTCAGGACTTGTACTGTACTAAACTTTTTCTATTTATAATGGGTAAAATACATACATATATAAAACTTAAATTCATTATTTTGAACAAATTGTAATTTTTTCTCAGATTTTATTTATTTTTTGAAATTTAAATGTAGAATTTTATTAAAGTATAATTTTATATAAAAACAATAAATCAAACATTTACTTCTTTTTAGGAAACGAGGTCATCGAAATAAGTCACCTGACAGAAGACGACATAGATAATGTTAAGAAAAAAGCATATTTGTTTCTGTGTGATTTTTTAAAAAAATGTACTAAGTATGACCATATTTGTTTTCATTTCTTTGTGTAATAAAAAATTTTAAAATAATTTCTGTACTAGTAAATATAGCAATGAACTTTCATCTTTTGTTTTATTTATACAAATAATTTTGTCAGTAATACTGTTAAAAAGGGAGAATGTATTAAAAGTGTATTGCTTTGATTATTTTGACATTGGATAAATACTCCATAAATTTATATATGTGAATAAGGTATCTTTATTATGAAAGAATTTCATTTTGAAAATTATATTCCTCATTGTAATACTTGCTAATGAAATAATCTTCCTTCATAAAATAACAAAGTTGTAAAGTAATATAATTGAATAGATATTATGTACACAAATTGTATATAAACTTAGTTTTTAATGAGTATTAAATATCACATTTTGAATTTTTTTCTTCCAAAAATTAGTATTTATTTTGTAATACCAGTTTTGTTTATATATATTTTTAATTGTTTCTTTTGATGTTTTCAATTATACAACAATCATTTTATTTTTAATAGAATGAGCTGCAAGTTTTTTATTATCATTCTTTAAAAATTAATTTTATTTAAAGCAAAATGATATGAAGTCAGTATTTTAATTGTAGAATTATTAATATGCATGTGTATGTTTTAAAAAGCCCCCCTCCCCATGAAAGATGTGACATTTTTGCTTTCATGGGAACTTAAGATCAAATATCAATATCCGTATATGATTGACTATCATGTCAATTTTACTTTTAAGTATTGGGCTAACTGAAAAAATTGTAATTTCCCAGAATTAACAAAACATTGAAAAAGGTTATTGTGAGTTATTTTTCTTAAAAAATGTCATTTTTCTATAAAGAAATTTGAATGTATTAATGAGTGTTTAAGAATATTTTATAATTTATTTCAATTTTGGTCATGTTTTTAGTGAAACTCTGGAAGTTAACTTTCCCTTTTAGTTTATAATGGTTTCTAAAGAGACAAAATTCATTTTTTTCTCAGTCATTATATGCCCTTGGAAAGTTTTAATTAGTGATAATTCATGCATATATTACTACTTTCTAGAAATTACCATAGAACCATGTATCATTATGCAGTTTACGAAGCATCATCATTCATTACATTGTATTATCTTGTGCAATCTCTTAGCACATTTTCAATTGTTAGTGAAAGTCAAAGCACATGAAATCAATATAAATTTATCCCGTTGGTGATTGGTATGTCTTTATGTGCATTAGTAGCAAATATTGCTTCATAGCTGGATGTGTCTTGTATGAACCGATGTTTAAACTGACTATGAATATTACCACATAAGAATTCTTTTATGGAACATTTAGTTTTTTCTTGCCATTAGATATAGTGTTAGTGTGTAATATAATAGTTTGAAACAGGAGGATGTTGACCTTCATTTTGTTGCAGTATTTTATTTTGGAATAGAAGCAAGAACCACACACACACACATATGTAGGGATGAGTAATGGAAATAATTGGAGCTCACTATTAAAGTGTATTTGTTGAAATATATACTAGCTCATGTTTTTTATACATCACAATAATTTAGTTTAGGGGGATATGAGGATGGATGCTCTGTGGTTATCTTAATTTCTCTCGAGTCTAGCTTGAATTGAGATGAATGGTTTTGAGTATCATTAAGTGTAATATATTTTTCATAATTAAAGTGATGAAGTGAAAATATGGTATGTAATAAAGGAAAGTTTAGAGGAGTGTTAAGTGTTTTTTCTGACAGTGATTGTATTTTTAAAGAATTGGAAATTTGTAGGATGCATTTCTTTCTTATCTCTTGACAGTGCCTCAATTGACACATTTTGGACTGGGATGCTTCAAGATTTGAAATCATTTGATTTTGTTTGAGTACGAAATATTGTCTAATAATGCGTGATGTGAACTAAAATCTGTGATTTGAATAGTTTCCCATTTATATTTAGTTGAAGCAAGTCAAAAAATTATTTTAAATTATTTTATAGAGTATTTAAGGAAAATATAATGATAAAAATTTTCAAATTATTTCTTATAACTACCGAAGTGTTCCTCTCATAATGTACTAAAAATTGAAACAATAAGACAATTTTAATGTATGCAATTTTTTTCAAAGTCGTTCTTATTGGCACAAACTGTCTGTTTCCAGGAATACAGAGCATCATATTAGTTTGCTGGCTTGAGAGATTGGTTCAATAATTGAAGTAGTCATCACAAAAGGGTTGACTGCCTTCTGATTTAAAAATTTACTGTTCAATATGTAGATTTAATCATTCTCTAATATTGTTGATGTATTATTGAAGACAAGTGCATATTCAATTTTTAAGCAAGTTCTGAGAAAAAATTTCAATAAAATTGTTTTTGGTATACAACAAGACAACATTCATCTGAGATTGTAAGGAAGTTTCAACAAGAATTTGACTCAATTTCACATTCTTCTGTACAGTAAATCTTGATTTTTTGTACATTAATCTATTTTTCTTGTTATATAAACCCAGCATATACCAAATTATATCCAAAGGTGAAGATTATACGCTCCTTTTTTCAGAAGCAGAGCTTATTAATTAAGCACCATTTCTATCCAATAGCAATTTTTCTTCTGCTGTCCACCTTTAGTTTCCCTCCCCTATAAGTGAAGAGCTGTCGTCTTTTATAGCGTTTACACTCTAATTAATTTTGATAGCAACTTAATATTTATGTAACAATAATGAATTATTTTTTAACTTTTTAATTATGATGAGAGGGATGTTGCAATGTTAAATGTTAACAAGGAACCTCGTAGGTTTGAGCTGTGGGTCGTAGTATTTTAATCATATCAAACTATATATATCTTACAACATTTGTTGGATCTATCATTACTTTTGTAATATCTGCACCAAATTTAGAGGGTATGGATTTCTCTCCTTAATTTTTCTATATCGACATGTCATATTAAAGTGAAATTGGAGTATATCAAAAGTATGCAACATTTTTCATACTTTCTCGGTACATAATTATAAACAAACTATATTTCGATTAGTCATAGTAAAAAATATCTACATCCTCCCACTTTGATTATAAATAAGTTTTATATTACAATTTTTCTTTTCAAATCCTCACTTTTAACTTTTGCTCTGCTTGGTTTTCTTGAACGGTTAGATTCATGTGTAATATGCAGTAGCCCCATGATTCAATTTAATAGCCTTTTGTTGAATTGAAAAGGCATGAATTTCTATTAACTAATTACCTAACTAATGTAATCCAAGGATAATTTCCTTAATTTAATTCTTTGACGTATAATATCGTTCATTTCATTATGGACTTTGATGTCAAGAACTATGTATGTTGATTCAGTTTTGTTTTGAATGCTCTAGTTTCTTCTCCCTCTTCATAAATCTGCACACCTAGAGAAAGTGTGCAAGTGGGTTTTTATTTGTATGTCAAAGGGTTAACTTGATTAGAAAACCTATGTTCCAAACTTTGCAACTTTTATTTTAATTAGAGAATTAAATTAAATTTAGGGAAATACTAATAGCAACAAATTTTATTTAAAACAATAGTTGGATGTTGAGATAATTGAATTAGTATCTCACTTGGCTAATTTCTGTACAAATATATAACAATTTAAAAGCTCTTTTGGATTTAAAATTCAATTGCAGTTCTTTAATAGACAACCTTTTAGCTATCCTTATCTTAAAAACGAAATTCTATTGAATATTTTGAAAAATTTAACTGGTTCAAGATTTTCTTTTTCTTAAGATGTTTATCATGAAAGAAAACAAAAATTCTTAGAGCATCCCATTTCCCTAGAGGAAAAAATAGATTATAAATTGTTTTGTAGAATTTTTTCATGATAAATATTGTCCTTTTCTTTTTGGGGGTTTGCAAAGGAATATATAAAAAAAGCACCAATTAAAAAAAATTGTTTTCTGAAACGTACTTAAAAAGTTTTTAATTTATAAAATAATTTTCTTCAAGATAATGAACAATCCCAATACAGTTTATAATTTTCCTTTTAATGAGACTACCATTATCATGCATACACATAAAAATGTTACATTCATTTGTACACTTTGCTGATAAAATGAAGATGAATTAAAAATTTGTAACAATGCATTTCCTTGCTGAGCACCCTTTGATGCAACATACAACACAACAAGCACACATTTTTTTTTTACGCAAGACGTTTAAAGAGCTATCATACTTGTCATATTTCCTGATTTACAACATGCAAAAAATATTGCAAGTATTTTTAATAAGCAATAGGCTTGTATTATATTGCATTAGTCATATCTTTTATTCAAAAACAAATTTGTAAGTCTGTACATATTATATAGCTCTACTGTATATTTTCTAGATAAATTTCAATATTAATTTATGTTGATTGCTCATTAGGGAGCATGTTATCATTCAGGAAATATGAATATCAAACATCAAGTCTATCACATCAAAAATGAAACATTTGACTTAGATTATTTGAGCAAATTATACAAAATTTGATTTCCTATAATGCTTAAATGCCAAGCATGTTATTTTTCATGTAACTAAATGTAAAATATATTTCAACATTTATTGCAATAACATTTAAAGTAAGGATTAAAGTAGTTCCATCAACATTACACTAAATAGTAGAAAAAATTTTCTGTTTTTTTTATCTATCTTTTTAAAACTTATTTGAACAAGAAATATCAAACTGTTAAGTTTTCTCTAAATAAATTTTGTCAAAATGAGTTGTAAACTTTTTTAAAAACAAATTGTTAGAAAAAGGGATAACATTCAGCAATAACTGCTAGTCACACAATTCTGAAGTATATAAAATTACAAAACATATAATAAATTTTTCTGACATCAAATATAAAATTTGACAGTTCTGTAGATGTGTTATTCTTTATTATTTTTTGATTTCTTTCTTGAATAGATATTTCAATTTACATACTCAGACCATCTGTTATCAAAAATATTGCTGCTATGTAAAACTAACGTTGAGTGGTAAAATTAGACTTTGTGACGAATAAATTAATCTTTGAAATAAAACATTTGGTAACAATTTTATTGCCCCCCCTCTCCAATATTTTTTCCTTTTCTCAAGGTTTAAATCGATTCTTGTCCCACTAAAAATAAGGGCTTTTGCACATTAAAACTGAATGTTATCAAGTAATGTAAAAGTTAAAAGCTATTTATATCAGTTCAAGTATTATCCTGCTTATCTTGATTTAAAATTAAAAGGCGACATGCTGCACACAAAAGCAATATTAATTTAAAATTCAGTCCCCCTCTCCTTTTTTCATGAAACTTAAGTTCTCTACAGAAATTTATAATACAATAGATTTTTAAAAGATTATCAAAATCAACGAAAAGTATTATATATTTAATGCCAAAATTGAACCCTTTTTGTATTCTCCTTTCTAATAATGTTTTGCGAGTAAATTTATTTTTGCTTAAAATTATGTAACATTAAATGAAATTTCTAAAGGAATATTATTTTATAATAAACTTAAAATCAGAATCAATAAAAATGCCATTTAAAAATTGCTATAATTTAATTATAATATGAAAAGACAAGTGGAAACAATCCTAGCTACCTTTTTCTTTCATGAATGCAATTATACTTTTTAGATTTTTGGAATGTTTTAAAACAGCCATTGATGATACAATCTTATATTAATTAAAGGTGGTAGGTAGGAAAGCAATAAATGTTAAACTAAAATTACATTTTCAAATGTACAGAAATTATTTTTTTAACAAAAAATCAAACATTCAATCTAATATTTAGGTTCTAATTTCCCATTCTTTCATTTTTTACACATCTAAAATTATTTGCTGGATTCTCAGGACGTAAGTGTATGAGTTCATCCAGGGCTTCATGTATTGCCATAACTTTTTCATGAGGAGAAGACAATTTACCTGCTAAGTCATCAATAGCAGAATGAATAGTTTGTAGTTTAGATTCTACATTTTCACTAGGGAATGGGTTAGGAGGAACAGTTAACATGCCACTGTCAGCATAAAAACCAGGAGGTCTGGGCAGGAAGCTGGCTACTGAGACAGGTCCAAAACCGGAATGCCCTAAACTTGCTTGCAATGGTAATGCACAAGGAGTAAAGGGTTTATGATCTGACGGATTTCCAACATTTAAAGGAGGATTGCATAATTGCAACTGAGAACTGGAAGGAAATGTGTTATTGACTGGAACTAATGTATTTGATTGAACTTGTTGGAAATTGTTTGGCGCAGGCATTACATTATTTACTGTTGATACTGGAACACCTTGATATTCAGGTTGACGATGAGGATCTTGATCATTGGGGGAACTTTTGCTGATATTCTCGTGTTCACTGTTTGGAGTCTCACATTTCACTCTTTTGGGAGGATTTTTACGACGTTTATTGTTCTGAGGTAGATCGGCAGCTTGATTATGGTTGCAATTCTGGGACATATCTTCCTCACTGATTCTGGACCCTGTTGGAGAGCCAACAGCATCAGCAGGGTCCAATGAAAGAATGAAACTTTCACTGGACAAACTAGGAGCAGGTTCTTGATGCTGAGGTATTTCAGCCTCTGTCACACCATGTTTTTCTTTGAGATGTCTTTGCATGTTTCCTTTTAATGTAAATGAGCTATTACACAGATGACACTTGAAAGGCTTATTGTTTCGATGGATTGCCATGTGTGCTCGAAGATTATGTGCTCTGGACAAACCCTTCCCACATATATTGCAAGCAAATGGCTTCACGTCGGAATGTGAAATCATGTGCATTTTCAATGTTTGTGGTTGAGAGAATTTTTTGCCACATTGTTCACATGTAAAGCGGCGTTCTGTATTGTGTATATATGTATGTCTTTCCATATTTGCTTTTAAGGTGAAAGTACGTCCACATATGGGACAAGCAAATGGTTTCACCGAGCTGTGAGTAGCTTGATGAGCTTTAAGGTGATGTTCTTTCATAAACTTCATTCCACATACTTGACATACAAATCGGCGTACACGAGTATGAATGAGCATATGATCGCGCAATTGACTAGGATATTGAAATACACGCTCGCATATTTCACATCGCAGCTGAGACTGTATAGCAGGTCTTGACCAGTTTGGAACTGTGACACCTAAGCGTGGCTCGAACGCCTGAAAATTATTGGAATCTGGATGTTCTACATTGATACAAAACTCTCCCTGAGGGAAGCACTGATTAGTGTTATCACAGAGGGGTCGATTCCATTTCTTTTTCTTACCCATCTGAGTGGATAAATTAAGCAATTCATAGGATTACATGTGCTTAAAAAACATATTTAAATAATAAGCAACTGAATGTTTGATGACAGGAGGACCTTCTCATTTTCTGATGTGCAAGAATGGTATCCATTTCCTTTTTCATTCACATTTCCTGCAATGATAAAAACACTTTACAATTTCATTGAATGATTGACGAATTTTATAAGCAATAAAATATATTTATTTTTTCTTATACAGTTTAATCAATTATTAATATTTTGACATACTAAAGGCACAGAGAAATACTAGTATAAATTGAAAATAAGTAATTAAAAAAATTAAATCAGTCATAAAGCCATTTTCAATTAGAAAATTAGAGAAGAAATGACTTTTTTAGATACATAATATATATTTTTTCCATTTGATCTTTAATAAATATCACATTTACTATTAAAATAACTATTATTTACAATAATTGTTTAAATTTTAAAAAATCAATCTTAATTATCAAAATAATGCAAAGCATTAAAATTAACAAGAAGAAAAATGATAATGTAAATATGTAAGAAAGCTCTGTGAAAGAGTTTTGGAAATTTAATGATATAATCTAAGCAAAATAGTTTTAGCTGTAATAGATTTTATGTTTTTTGAAGGTTTCCTTGTTTTTTAAATGGACATTTATTTTTACTGTCTTTACTTTAAGAAAAACAGATAAAGAAGAAAAATGTAATCAAACACCATTCAGAAATATAAAATTCAGATCAATGAATAAGATAATGCAAGCCTCTTATTTAAGCAAAATTAAATAGGTAAATGTCAAAAACCTTTTGTATATTTGGTTAATCAACATTACAAATATGACTCTAATGGAGTTAATAAATAATCTGAGATTACATGAGAGATATTAACTAAATGTACGAACATTTACTCGATATTTTTTATTTTCAAATTATTTCTCTATGACTTAGAATGTTGTGGAAATGTGAACTGTGTGTGTGTATAACACTTAAGAAAAGACAAACATGATATTATTAAACCTTATCTCTATATACCTAGTTTCCTTAAAAGTACTTTCATAGAAAACACAAAGGTTCATGTATCCTGTAGATATTATGCCTGCCTACACCAAAACCTTACTACCAGGATATGGTATAATGTTATAAGGGTAGTAGTGTGTTTCATGTTCGCACCAGCTTATGATACAAAAAGAATACACTCAGTAAAATAAATTGTGTTTCAAAGAGAACATCACAGTGTTCCATTGATTGTCAATTTAATTTTGATGTTCTTGACTCCATTGTAAACTGGCTCTCTTTTTTACACTATGGTTGGACATCTGGTATACTCCTTAAGTCTTCTGCAATTGTTTGCCTAGAAATCATTATTCCTACAGATAAACAAAGCTCCAAAAGTAACTACCCAGCACACAATGTCCAGTTATACAGCCCAGTTATGGAGAAAATTGGACTTATCTAGTTGTTACTCTCAGTTAGTCTGTTAAACTTTTCTATGCTTCCAATGGTTTGGTACCATTTCCATAGTTTAGACAAAATACACTGAGCAACATTTATATACTAGATACTTGTCTGTGACTAGCCATTTTTAACATTTTAATGGTCCTGCCTTTGGTAAACAAGATGATTTATCTTCCATGAGACAAAATCAATACTCTAGCAACAACTGAACTTAGCTCAAAAACTCAAATACACATTTACATAACTTTACTCCAGTGGCATAACAAAGAATATTAGGGCCCCCTGCAAATCTGATCCAAAATTGGATCTTATGAAGGATTGCAAAACCATAACATAGGCTTTGGGTCATCCCACGATGTGGCGGTGTGTGTTACACCACTGGTTTACTCATATATATTTGGATTGCTACATATTTACTCAATATATAGCAATCCAAACAATCCCTCCCATTCTATTTTGTCATAGGGAAAAAATGTATATAAATCATAAGTTAACATTAATATGAAATATATGGAATTTCAGGCTCTTCTCTCCATTTTTACTAGTATTTCTAAATTTTGCTTAACTTTTAAACACACCAATACCTAATAAAGATAACAGTTTCTACCTTTTTTCTTTACTATGAAAGCCAAAAGAACATATAATAATTTTACATAAAAGATAAATTAACAACTTAAGTCATTGCAAATGTTTTTTTGTTTATCTCTTTGTTAATCATTTGGAAAGCAATAGCTAAATTATTTTTCTTTCCAATGCTCAAAAAAAAAAGGGAAAGAAAAGAAATTTTAGTTTTTTAACATTTGTTTTTTGATTTAAAAAAATGCCTTTAACTGAACAGCAAATGAATCTTCTATTCTATAGGACATGTTTTAAATTCGATTTAATTTGAAGCAGAGATTTATTTTTGTCTTTACAAAAAGGTAGAATAAATACGAGTAAAAAAAAGGGATAATATATTATGATATGGGAAAAATTTGAGAAAAAAATTAACACACATTTTTAAAATAGGTTTATTTGCAAACTCATGATTTTTTTTTAAAAAAAATAAATGTAATGAATTAAAAAGTAAAACAATTTTCAAATAAAAATGTATTTAATCAATAAAATTTGTAATTTTTAAAAATTTATAATATTTGGAAAATACAAGTAGTTAACATATGAAATCTCAAAAGTATTTAATTGTGTTCAGTTCATCAGCAAGCCTCTATATCAAGGATCTGAAGTTAAATTGCAGAAAAATTGATCTTACTCTGATAAATCTCTTGATCAAGATTCAAAATTACAAGATGCATTTTGTTTTGGTGTAGAATGAAGTTATATCTAAGCACATTATGGTTTTAAGCTCTCAATGCAAGTTGTTAAAAAATGATTCTTCGAAGCTGAATACCTGGCTTCAGAAGGCAAACAGGGTGCAATACATAGTTTCATAAGGCAGAAGGAGTGATTTTGTTAGTTCAGAGATAACAGACATGATGGAATGCAATACAGAATACTTTCAGCATCATAAAGCAATGCAGAGTTTGAAAAACAAAGCTGGAAGTAGAATGGAACAATTAACAGTACATTAAGTGGTTAGTTTAAGTCTTCATATATAGCATTCATTTTACATGTATATTATTCACAAACACTGCTTAATGTTCTAAAAAATAAAAGATAAATATAATGCGAAGTTAATGACAAACTTTTAAAATATAGTAATTTGATTAAACACCAAATTTACATAAAATCAGAGTTACACTTTAAATTCCAATATGGTAAAAAATTTGTACCATATTCTATGTCTTAATCAATAAAATTTTTATAATTCATATATACATTATATTATAACTTTATCTCAAACTTCGCTTACATTGCAAAAATCACGCAAATTAAGTAATTGTAAAAATATATTTACTTGCTATAATGCATGCTAAATAATTAGTTTGCAGTATGCAAATTTTAATGTAAATAAGTCACTAAAAGTTTTAAAAACATAATTTACACTTTAAATAATAGAAGAATGCAATAGAAGTGTAAAACTTAGTATAAGTGAAATTTTTTAATATTTAAAAGAACACTGGCTATAACACATTATTACACTAACGAAATAAAAAATTTCATTGTTATATAAAATTCAGCTCTAAATGAAAAAGTAGATAAATCAATGTAAATTATATGGAAAATACTAGTACTAGTTTATTATACTAGTTTAGTTCACACATTTGGTGGCTGAAAAAGTAATAATGCCAACATCTCATTTCATGCATAGAATCCTAATCCAAAATAATAATTCCCGAATTTGGTGATAAAGCTGAATACTAAAATGGGATCCAACCAAATTGTACTTTTCAGTTTTCTGGGTAAAAAGTGAAGAGAGTTCCAATTAAACAAATTGAAACTGAATCAGTCAGACAAATTATCAGTATCCAATTACTCTTAAAAAGGAAAGGACAACTGATGGGGAAACATTTTTATTTTATAGAATATAAAAGTAGAAGATTATTAATGTAAACTAAGAAAATTAAATTTAACTATTGATAGTTAAATATTTAATAATTGAGTTTTTGTTCAATTTTATTCCCTTTTTGAAGATGCAAACGGATACTGTCAATTAAATTCTATTTCAAATAAATTTTAGAAAGTTACTACCCTATTATAAGCTACTTGAGACTAAAGCAAAAGAATTTTTAAATCGTTAAAGATTTCTCTCCAGCATAAAACGTTTGAATTTGGCAAGGAAATTGCAAAATTAGGCAAAGTAGAAAATTTCCTCAAAGCAAATTTGGGTTTAAATCTATTTTTCTTAAGAAAATTAAAAACTGTGAGAGATCGCCTTATTGCAAAAATAAATATATTATGTATACCTTTAACTGGATGTATTATTTGTATCGTTTTAAAAAAATTTAACAACTTCATTTTCTATACAAAATACAAAAATAAGTAAGTATTTTAGAGAAAAACAAATGTGTTATTTGGTTTGACAGATGTAATTATACACATTGACAAAATTATTGCAATGTGATTTTTTACTTACAGAAATTTATGGTGGAATATCTCGTAGCTTAAGCATAACTGGGTGTATTGAGATCTTTAAGATCCAACTTACATTCATAATTGGAAAAATAAAATTAATAATTTTCATTATATGTATATCATGGCGAACAATTTGTTGATTGTGTAAATATTGAGAAAAAGTCCTTCAAAAAGGAAATGAATTTATGATCTTTCATTGACTGAACGGGATGCTTCGAATGCACTGGTTGTAATTTTTTAGTTTTTCTCATGTTTGTTTTTTGAACTTCATACATAACATATACCAACCACCAACCATCGCTCCCCTTACCATCATACATAACAAAACAACATTTCTGTATCGTTGCCATTCTTACAAGAAAAACGTCTCTAATTTTCGGTTTGTTTTCTTCTTGATAAAAGAAGCCAAAAACAGAAAAGTTATTTTCAATTTCAAAATTTTGATGAATAAAAGATTAAGTATGATTTAGAAAATTATGAAAGTAGCATTTCAGCAATTTTTTTAGTCAAATTTTTAAATTTATGAACTTTTTGAATTTTCATTGGTTTGTACTTGGATTGTGGGAAATATGTTTAACAATTGTTTTTCTTCAAATAGAATAATTAGAAGCAAAGTTTTTATTATTTACTTTACAAAATTTACTTCAAATAATTGTCGATTTTTTATTGACCAATTATTTACCCCCAGAATTCAGAAAACGTGTTCATGCGTGCCAAAAGAATGTTTTTGCCAACTCCGTTTAGACTTATTTATTTATAATTTGAATCGTGTCGCTGCGTGTATCTCGAAGCTTCTCATTGCTATCTATAATTATTGAATAAAATTGCTCCGAATTTATTTTTAAACTCCGAAATAACTGATAAAAATAAAGGTAAGTTTCGAAAAAGATGTTTGCATCATTGTCATTTTTTAGTTTTAGTTCTGAATAGTTTTAAAAACACAACTGATGATATTTCAGCCTACTGTTCTATGTAACAAAATTGTTTTAATATATATATTTTGCATGATTTATTTTGATTAAACTAAGGGATTTCATAAACTTAAACATTTATATTAGATGTTTTATTCAATTAAGGAGTATGACGATTTCTTGATTTTTATTAAAAACGATTTTTCTGAAAACTGATGCAATAATTCCTGCTAAATATGTAAGTGAAACATCCTTGACATTTTTTGAAACGATTTGCTTTTATGTGTATGAATGATGCAATTTCTAAATGTTGTTTTATTTCAATTATTTTTAAAATATATAATCGAAAATGTTCAAAAGTAATTAGTTTATAGTTTTGTTTCTAATCATGTCTTCTCATACCGCATAGCATTTTAAAGGAATATTTTGAGAATATGTAATTCGCTTTCCTCATGTAGACATCGGATAGAAAATATTGTGTTTAGTTTTTCAATATTCCAATCGATTCAATTGAAATATGCCATAGTGTTTTGGAAGTTAGCTACTTTTAAATTTAGAATTGTAAAATTCATAACTATATTATGTTATACTTAGTTCTTGCAACTGTTTTATTTCAAAATCGCGAATTATTATGACTCAAATTCTTGCGTTAACGCTGACCATATAATAAAAATGAAACGGTATATCTGAGACGAAAGGCATTAAAACATTATAACTTAAAAATTTGTGTAGAAAATTACATTGTAATTTTAAATAAAGTAATAAAAATATTTAGTTTTGCAAAATCAAATATTTAAATGTGAAAAGAAAATCATTTCATAGTTAGGGGAGACCTGTGTACCTAGGGCCACCCCATTTTATTTGAATAATATTTAGTTCTAAGTTTTATAATTCAGTTGGGTAAGTGTCAACACACCAATTCCTACATTGGCATTCATTTTGAAATTTTGCAAAAAAAAGCTGCTACAAGTTATAAATGAAAAACAGTTTTACATGGTCTAAAGTAAAAATTTTCAGTTATTTCTTTTTGTTGTTGTACAAAGATAAGTCAAATATTTTTCTTTGAATTCTGGTACATAATTTTGTTTGTAACTTTAAGTACTAAATTAGATTTTTAATAAATTCCCTCTCCATCTGGGTTTTTCTGCAGAAGACATTTTGTATGAAATTACTGTCTTGTACCTAGGGCCATGGCCCTAGGTACAATTGCAATTAATATTCTTTATTATCTTATTAAAAAAAGTTTTTATTATATAAGGAGGAAAGTAGCCTTTAATTATCTGAACCATTTTGATTTCGTCAAGTTTTTTATTATAATTGGATGTTATTTAAATCAAAGGAATTTATATTTTCTGAAACTTTCAAAATGCTTGATTTAAAAAAAAATATGTTTGATACCATTATTGTTATTATTCAGGGTTATTATTTTGTTTACTCAAACATAAAAATTCATTTAATAAAAAAAATCTTTATAATTATAAAAACAGAAGCAAATCCAACAGAGGTGGCCGAAAACCAGGTAAAGGTAGAATCTTGACTGACACTCTGGAAAAGGAAGAAATCAAAAATATCATGCTATTAAAATTGCCAAAAGAAAAAGAAAACTTGTGAAAAAACCTGAGTTTGAAATTAAGGCAATTTCATCCAAAGAATTATCAGAAATTGAAGATTCTCATTCCACTGATGATGCAAATTCTAAAAAACTGTAGCTGATGTAAGAAATACTATTGAAAAGGGGAGGATTTTTGTTTTAACAAAAATACAAGGGGGAAAAAATGAACATTTTTATGTGGCAGACATAATAGATTTTAAAGAACACTATAGTGTTACATTTCTGAAGAATATTGCTCATTCAAATAAGTTTCTTAATGATAAAGAAGAAACTTATGAAATTGGCAACAGAAATATTGTGTTCAAATTGCCCAAACCACAATCTGTTGGTGCTTCAGAGCGACAATGTATGCAGCTCACTTTTGTAACAAGTTTTTTAAATTATAATGTTGAATGAAAATATGTGTAATTCGTTAATAATTTGGCGCATTGCAAATTAAATAGTTGCATGATAAATCAATATGTTAGCTAATATTGATTATTTTATTAAATTTATGTGTGTATGTTAGGTTTCGCTTTGTAATCAATAGAAAACAAAGTTCCAGGGAAAGGCCCTAGGTACAATGACATCATTGTACCTAGGGCCATTTTTGAATTTTTTTTAAAAGCCTTTTATTTCACAGAATTTATTATTTTAAGTACTTATATTAACTCCTATTGGATGGTAGTTAGTATAATGATGAATGCATATCAGTTTCACATTTTTAAAGGGGCCAGTAGTTCTGTTTTTATGTATTGAAAAAAAGTGTCCCTAGGTACACAGGTCTCCCCTACAGTAAATAATGCCTTTGGTTTATTTGAAGCTTTGGTGAGGTTTTATTCATAAATATATGCTTTGTGATTAAACCTTTTGATTTTATATAACATTTGATATATTAAACAGTATACAAATTTGCAAGTAATTATATTAATGTATGTAAAATTTATTTATAAAAAAATCCTAAAGAAAAATTTATGCTAAAATCTCATTTTGCAATTGAAGGTCAATATGTATCTGTTTCTGGATTCCAAGGCTTTAACAGCATATATGCTAACAATTTCAATTAAAGTTAAATCAATCATAATTTAAGTAAAATACAAGAAATAAAGTTGTTTTAAAAATTAATAGTATATAATTTGCAGTTAGAATTTCTTAGTTTGTGTATGAGCAGTTACTAGTAATTTAACTTATTGAGTATTAAGGACTTGTAACTTTTTAACATACCGTAAAATCTGGTGTGCAATGTGCACTTTTAGCACAAAAAAATAAGATTGAAATTTATGGGTATGCTTTATATGCACACACACAGGATATAAAATTGAGAGTTTACTATAAAAAAAGAGCAATGAGCATGGAAAAAAATTAGACTGCTACATATATCAAAATACTGTTTGCTTTTTTTAAAAAAATGACAGTACTTACATGTAATTGCAACAATTGCCAATTTTCAAGTTAACTTACCAAGTTGGCAACCTCGATTTCGCATGTGTTGTATGCGCTGAATTGGCAATCATGTGCTTCGTTTCATATAATGTCGCCGATAGGTTGCAATAATACGTGAGTATTGAAATGAGACATTCCTTATGAACTTAAATTGTTGTAGTTCTAGAAGTATATTATTATTTTCTTAAGTTTGGAACAATATCATGAACTAATGACTTCAAAACATAAGAGCATCATGCAAGTACATTTCAGGTTTCTTCATAAAAAAGGGAGTGCACGTTGTACGCCAGATTTTATGGTATTCTTTTACAATTTATGCATTCACCTGTTGGTGGTTGAAATTCTTTGTTTTGGTAAAAAAAATGAATACTTTAAAATTGTGTACAGGGACTTAATTTTTAAAATATCCATTTTGTGCATTTATTTAGTAAGATATTTTTAAAAATATATGAAGAATAGTTTTTTTTTTAAAGAATATGTACAAAATTAAGAATTATCAAAGTTATATTATTAAACACTATAGTTTTTTTATTGCGTTCAAAATAATACAACATGCTACTCATTTGAGGTCATTTTTATTATTTAACTAATAATAATGTTGCAATGTGTTTTCAAATTATCTTCATTATTAGTACAGATTTTAGTCTTTTAAAAAAAGGTTGCAAAACTGGGGAGAATAAATAAATTACATTGTTTAGCTTTAAAAATTTAACATGAATAGTAATATTTTGTTATTCATTCATACTTTTAAGCGTATTATCTTTAGTAGTAGCCATTTGTGTTGTATTGTTTATACATACACATAATTGTCTAATGATATTGTAGTTGCGATTATATATACAATGTAATTTTTTACTCTGGGAATCTTTATTACAAATTAGTGAAGAATTCGTTAAATTGTTTTGTATCCATTTATATCCAAATGTATTTATATGTTATCCAAATATATATATGTTATCCAAATATATATATATTTTGTTATGCAAGCCAGATAAGCTTTTTGATTACTTTTACTTTTCATTCTAATTATTACATGCATAATGTACTTTTTTAGGAGAAGAGAAATATTCTTCCGTTGCGAAGTAAATATTTAGTGGATAATAATGATTTAAAAGTTATTGATGAAAAACTTTGAATCGAATAATTTTCTATGAAAATGAGAGACTAATGTATTAGTTCCATAGATATTGCCGTTTTGAGGCCTTTGTGTGTTATATAATTGACCAATGTGTGATACACATTTCATGTTTTTTTCATTAACACCTTCACTGCCAACAATGTGAATACTCGTAGTTGGTAAACTGGGTTTCCTTGCCAACTACGAGATAACTCATTATTGATATCCTTATCTAAATCAGTGATTACAAGTATTGGCACAGGGAACAAAAATATTATTTCATATGCCAACTACGAGTATACTCGTGTACACTACTTTTTTGCTAAAAGTAATCTGTTATATCTATATTTAAGTAATAAAACCACAGAAAACAATTTAAAAGCATAATATTGGAGATATGAGACTTTGGCATCCGTGAACAGATGCACTATCTCAGCTTTGGCAGAGAACGTGCTAATTATTCATCTTATTTAATTTGTTTTTCACTTGCTGTATTACTTTATATTCTTCTTATTTTTCTTTTAATTTAACTGAATGATTGTTCTTCATAAAATTTTTCTGGTACTGTTTGGTTTATTGAACATAGGCAATAAGTTGTAAAATATTGCTCTAATTGTTTCTGAGTGGTTGTATATGCTTTTATAATTAATAGAATTTTTTAATGTGAACAGTAACAATTAGATTTATATATTTACAATTATATAATACTTTTTTATGTTTAGTTTTATTATAAGTATATTTTTATATTAGAATCTTGTAATAATTTTTTTATTTATAGTAATTATCAAAAAATTTCACTTTTCTTTAAAAGGTAAACTTCGTTCGCTACTTACATATTAGTTTAATTGACAACCCTCAAATCATGCCATGACATAAGAGCAAAAGAGGGGGGAAAAAAGATTTGTATTCGTATATGTTATGTTTGAAAAATAAAAGAATTGTGAGACTTTGGTGGAAAGTGGCACGACTTGGTTATGAAGATGTTAATATTTAAATACCCTTAGTTCTTAATAGATACAGATGCTGTTTCTGTTGGAAATTTCTTGTATTTGAAAGTTTTTGTTTAATCATGAATTATATTAATGTTTAAATAAGACTTTTGAATGTTTCAAATTTTATTAATTTTCCTTTTGTAACGTTTTTGGTTTGAATTTATTTTTATTATATTAAAAGAATAAGCTGAGCAGTTCTTGAATGCATTTTTAGTAAAAGAATGTAAAAAATCTGTAAACCTAATTTTTTATAAAAATATATTTAACAAGGGAAAAATATACAAGCATGTTTAAAAGGTACTTTTCCATTAGCTGGTTATTTGACCATTATTACCTTTAATGAACTATTTTGTTGATTTTAAGTATTTTTAAGTTAAGTAATTTATTGCATTTAATTAAGTTTGGCAGTTTTTGCCTGGTGTGGAATAGTACCCCTCAGTTAAAATTTGGGACTTATCTTCTAAGGAGGTAAACATTGTGGAAGTTTTCCAAAGTTATGGGATCATTTGTTAAAAGAAAGAATATGTTAATGGACATAATATGTGTGTCTGTTTAATAACAGACAAAATGCTACATTAATATATTTTATTTTAAATTGAATTTTCTTTGTTAAAATAATGGAATATATATGTGCAATTTAAATAAAGTTATTTATGCATATAAACATTAGCATAAATTCAAAATTTTTGATAATTTATTAGTCAATAGGCTAGTATACTTTAGTACACCGAAAATCTTTTAATTTGTTTCTGATGACATCTGCTTTGTTACCATTTACCACTATATTTACTCTGTCATTCACAACCTTTGGAGAATTTCAACTGACCTTTGGTGTAATGTTGATTGAAAAATGTCCACAAAGCTTATTATATGTTTTCAAATAAAATAGATTGTCCTAATTTGCAAAATCTTTGGCAATAAATTGTTGACATGAGGTTATTATGTAAGTACTCAAAAATTTAAGAACAGTTCTTAACATATATAATCTACCTTGCTACAAATGTTTTCTTTATTTTAAATGAATGTGTCGAATTTTCTGAAATTTTTGAGATTATATAAACATTCTGAAGTTAGAAATATATTTTAAAATTTTAGTTATAGAATTAGGTAATGATAGCTTCAAGTGTAATTTGAATGCTTAATCTATAACATTTTTTAGTAAGAATACATAATTCCATTGATGTGGTTTTAATAAAATGATATTCTTTACATTCAAAGAAATATTCTATTTGTTTTTTCCTTTCATTTATAATTTGTTAATAACAGGTTTAATGATAAACTGTTTCAAATTTTTTTTTTGTATTTCATTTTCAAGTGAATAAAATTCCTTATTTATGTATAAAAAAAATAACATGCTTTTTAGCATTGACATTTCGAATTATTTTACTTCATTTAAAATAAAGTGTGTATTAGTAATACTTCTGTATTAGTGGAAACTATTTAATAGAATAAAGACATATTTCAATATCTGTAAATATCCAGGAATGTTTTAAGGTATGTTCCAACTGGGCCTAGGCCTAAGTAGGGGATTTTGTCTTGACCTCTCTCAACTGCAATAAGATCTTGGTCCTTTTGATTTCAATTGTCAAATCTTATAACCAGACATATTTTTTAAAAAATTGGAATTTTCGAATAATATACCAACTGTGAACAGTGGTAAAATTGCATGATCATGTCATGTATATCATCCACATCTAAGCAGAAAGCAGCAGTTGGTCAAATCGGTTTGTGCCTCAGTGAGTGTAAGTCATGCACATTTATTTGTTACGGGTTACCATTTGTAAAAGTATTTGGCTGCATTTGCTGTAGACCGTCTGCTTAAAAGGTTCACTAATGGGGGCCTTCTTTTGCTCAGAGGCCCAGGCTCTCAAGAAATCTAAGACGTCGCTGTAAATATAAATTGACATGTCTTGCATTTTTTTATTTTATCTACAAGAAACTGATTGTTATCTGTATTAGAAATTTCTTATTGATAACTTTTGATTTATTTTTTATCAGTAAGAAATACATTTATCATCGAAAAGCTGTCTCAATGTTACCTTATCTATATTTGGTTTTGTCTTTTTACCAAGTGTTTTCAGGTTGTTTTTGCTTTGTTTTTGTTATTCTACAAAAGAATCCCCCCCTATATGACTGAATGAAATAATGAAATTGCTCAGAACAGAATTGATTACTCTTTATTCATTAATAGCTTCCATTGTTCAAAATATAGTCTAAATTATTAATTGCAAAAAAAGTGACCTAAACAGTTATATTATTATTTCAGTGAATAAAATTGTTTCAATTAAACATATTTTGATTTCTAATTTCTATTTTGCTAATAAAAGAGAAGACTTCCTTACAAAAAAATTTTGAAGTAAGAAATTTTTGTTTTTAAAATTTGTATTTTGTAAATGTTTACATAAATGTAATGTGTAATAAGGGGAAAAAAATTATTATCAGTCTTAAAAAATCTTCATTAAAAAATGAGAAATTATTTAAATATCACTAATTTTTAGTATTAAAACTACTGTATATATGCAACAAGAAATCTTGGGATTTTTTAAAGATTTTATTGTTCAAAAGAAAATTTGAATTGTATGAGTATTGGAAAAATGTATTAATAAACATTTGGGATACTAAATTGGACATAAAAATGTGTGGCCATTCTATAAGATTTATATGTGCTAATGATGATAGGGGAGGAAATAAGTCTTTAAATTACTTGAAGCAGGTACTGCAATACAAATTTTCTTCCATGAAAGAGAAGAAAGGGTGAAACTTATGAAAATGAGCTAAATAGATATTGAAAAAGGAAAAAATAAAATTCAATTAATTTTTTCCTTGATGTTTAAAGGCTTTGTGTGCATTTTAACTAAATTTATCTTAAATAGTTCGGTTTGTAATATTAAATTGTCTGCTGGAAATAATGAATACCTAATTACGAATTATTTTATTTGACCGTATTTATGAAAATGAGTGTATGGTTAGAATAATTTTGCATTATAAGAGTACATAAGGGTTAGTTAACTTTTTAATGTAGGAGTTATCTCTGAAAATAAGATTTAAATAAAAGATTAATGAGCAATAATTGTAATTTGAAGTATTACGATTTATTATTTAATGTGCTAAGAAAGAGGAGCACCTGTTTTGCTGTGTTAAATATCAAATATCTTATTATGTTATTTGGTTACTGTGTAACGAAATTCTCTATATTTCATTATTTATTATGATATAAGTATGCACGAGGAAAGGGTTTGTAAGAATCCCCCTCCCCATCTCCATTATTTTATTAATAAAGGAGTTGCGTGGGAAGAAAAATAGTTTTTTTAAACTCTCTGTTTTTTCAAAATTGAGATGTTCGGATATTCTGTGTTTTATCATATTCTAGTACTACTGGAATGATTCGTATAAAATAATGTGTAAAATGCTACACAAATACAGTAGCCAATGTGTATTTATATATCCACCTGCTGATTCGATGGCAGTTTGCGCCCAAAGTTGACTCATGGTATCTGTAAATAAAACTTGCTGGATGCTTCATTCTTTTATTGTTTTGATTGCGCAGCTTTCTATACAGGAACTTAACATTTTACTTTCGTAATTTGATTGTCATAGATTCTTAAATTGATTAGGGAGAAAGAGA
>BMAV01001439.1:0-44363 GCA_019973955.1 Trichonephila inaurata madagascariensis | reverse complement strand
AACTTCAATTCACAGCTGTTTTTCGACCTCCAGTTACTTGACTCTGGGTTTCTTAACCTGGGGTTACTGGTCGAAGTAAACCCCGTGACTTCGACAGATTTGTTTGCGATTCGAACAGAAGAGTGGCATATTCGTCACTTTTCAATGTTTATTTTTCAAAATGAATATTTTCAAAGTTTATTTTACGCAATTTAGAAAAGGAACACTTGAATGTTATAGAAAACAAAGAAACTAATGCGGTTAGTTTGAAAAAACAAAAAACGAAGCGTATAGTGAAATACCACGGCAATCTAATGAGACTGTTGGAGTGATGAATCCATGAACGGCACGACAAATCCATCAATGTTATTTAATTTAAAAAAAAAAAAAAATTGAACACAAAAAAACAAACAAAAAATAGCGTTCTTCGTCAAGAAAGGCGTGAAAGACAGGGTGTGGTGAAATATTTAAAGAAATGGAATAGACGGACTTTGAAATGTTTTTGGAGCTGATACTCTCTCTGTGTGTGACGTTGCCAATGTCTACGCCATTTGACAGGGACAGTATCAAAATCGAAATTTCAAGTAAGTAAATTTCTTTAGTTATTACATATTTTAATTAAATCTTAGTCAATAAAAAAATTGAAAGCTGTTAGTTAATGCCCACTCCCCAGAGAGACTGTCTCACTAAAGAGAAAGCATATTTGTTCTTAAAAATTAAAATACCGTTTCGAAATGTTTCATAAGTTTCTTTTAAACTACCCATTAAATAGTATTATGTAACATTAAAAAATATTAAAGAAATTTTGCTGTAGATGTTTAACTGGTCCAGTAGATATGAAGTAAAAAAAACTTCTACCTATACTAAAAAGTTATATTTTTCTTTCAAATAGAATCTCAAAAATATTCCAATGTGTCAACTTCTGCTTTTCTATGTTTCATTATTCAAATGCATTAGCATAAAGTTTATCAAAACTTTCATGACAAATAGATTAGATAAAAATATTTGATTCTTTGTGGTAATGAGCTGTTGGTACCAAAAGATAATAATCTTTATAGCTTTTTCTGGTTTCTGGTGAGACATTGTATATTTTTTCTTATGATGATCTGACATTCTTACAAACATGGTCAGATCATCATGTGAAATAAGTTTATGAATTTAGTATAAAAAAAAGGAAAACTTTTTTATTAAAAATGTTTTTTTTCAAAATTTAAATTATTTTTGCTTTTTCCATAATAACTTTGATCCGAGTAATCATTTACTTTTAAATCCATCAAGCTACTTAGTATAGTTTCAATAATAAACTTTTAATTTATTGTGAATCAAGACACAAAATAGGTATTACTTATCTGAAACAAAAGGAATGTTTTTATTTGACCAAGTATATATTCATAGTTTTTTCTGATTTAAGAACTAGTTAGTATTCCTATTAAACATGTAATTTTTATTTAACAGATTACAAGATTCAAGAATAAAGAAAATCATATAACAGATGAAGCCAATATAAATGCAACTCCAAAGACAGCCAGAACTCTCAAGGACACCTTAACAGTGTTAAGAAAACATGCTAAAAAGCCAACAGCTCATCTGCTGCTACGTGCATAAAATATATAGAGCTGGAAGAAAGAAGCTCTAAAACTGAGTTCCAGGAGAAATTATTGGCTACATTGAAAGATGGCCCACAAATGTTTTTCCAAAATCATAATTTAAACATAGAATAAATAACTTTTATTACAAAAATTTTTTGTGATTTTTTTTTTATTTACAAAAATTAAGATTTTTATAAAAACATAAAAAAAATTAATTAGAGAAATAATTTGTGACGACATTTCATTTGACAAAAGCAGCCAAGCAACATGGTCTTGCTTCAATGCTCGGTGTTGAATTCGTTTTTCAGCACTAATTGTAATAGTAAAACTTCAATCTGGGGATCTGCAGGTGGTTCGAGATCCCCTACAATAGTATATTAAATGATAAACAATGTAAGTATTACAATTTGAAATAAGTTGAAACTATGTGTATTAAGTAAATCTCATAAATATCAGCATGGTTCTTACTAATTTACTAAAAAAATAATCTCAAATCATTATTTTCTTGTGTGTAACTATGAAAACACATTTTTAAATTTAGCTGTTCAGTATACGAGTTGATGAAGCATCTTTTTCCCACATATATATCTATAAAATGTTTATGAGTCCCAAGAAGTCTAGATTTTATAATGTTTTTTATTTATATATATCAAATTATAATATATTTGATGAACTTGAAACATAAAAAAAAATTTAATCTTAAGGGAACTTTTGCTTCAATTTTTGCATATTTTGATCCAAAAAAATAGAGGATACTTTGCTGATTTCTTTGATTTGCTGAAGTATTAGTTATGGTAATTTTACAATCATATGCAAAGTACCCCCCTTCCTTTTCTAAACAGATGATTCTGAAATGCATTTCCCACTTCTAGTTTTCAAAATTAACTGGCTCTGAAACTTCATATCCTGTTAACTGTGCCTTTTGCTGCTCCATTACAGTAGTGTTTACATTTTATCATTAGTATTTCTTTACTTTCCTATATGTGTTTTGAAATAGAAACACACAACAAATTTTTATGTATATTTTTCATTGATTTGTCAATACGACTGCTTCACATGGATGCATTTTCTCTTATATATGATATGATTGCATTTAGAAAGAGTGATATTTCAAACTTAAACCGCTCATTATAAATCAATATTGGATGAAGATAGTGACAGTGCTTGTATCTCAAGAAAAATTTTAATGGTTTTCCTGTGGGAAAATCAAAGTGATGTAAGTATTGTTAAACCAAATATAGCTATCCAGTTATTATAGAATATGGGAAAGTACAAACACTATAATAAAATTGATTCAATTATCATTAGTGAGGATTCGAGATATCGAAGGTAATATAAGAGAAATACATTCAAATTTTGTCAGCAGCTGGATGTATTAAAATGTTTAGTGACTCACAATTTTTTCCTGAGAAAAGTATAACAAGAATTCAGGTATACTTTCATCTCATTCTGTTTCATAATGTCCTTTGTAAAATGCAAACATATCTTTTGAAATGAATACAATTTTTCTGAAGTATATTCTCAAAAATTTTGAAATCATTTCATTTTATTCTTTGAATTTTTAAAGTTATGTTCAGTATGTAGAATATTACATCTATAATTTATGAGTATTTTGTAAAATTTGAAATTAAGAATATATATATATAATTCATGCAACATACATGTAAGAATATGTACACAATTTGTAAATGTAAACATTAAATACGATACAAGTTATTATGTAAACATTTATTTACATTGAAAGTTTACAAAGTCTTGACACATAATTAAATTACAGAATATTCTGACCTAGACACATACATAAATTGTGCAGAACAAAACAAGCAACAATTATTGATGGTACTCGCTCTAAGTGACAGTTCAAGCCAATTGATAGGCACGCAAAACTTCTTTCGAGGATGGCATACTTCCATTCGATAGTGTTTTTGTCGACACATGCAATTTATTATACCTGAAACAAAATATAATTTAAATAACTATCTAGAAATGTTACTATACTAATGTGTATATTGTGTTTTTATCTAACTAAATAAGCAAGTTATATGTTGAAATTACAACACATGCTGTTTACATTTTATACTGATGCTATCATCTAAGTCTAAGCAATTTTAGATTCTTAAAAAAATGTTAGCTTTACTAAACTTTTGCACTTTAATTGGAAGGTATGTAAATCAATCTACTTGTTTTTATTTCAAAAGAACGATGCGAATTGTCTCATTTTGCTAGTTTTTCAAATTACAAACTAATTTCTCAGTATAAACAAACCAATTTTTCGTGGCCAGTCATATAATGCATGGTGAAAGCAGCTACTATTTCATTAAATAATTTCTGGATTTGTTTTAAATATTTATCTAAATACCTTTTTTTGATGTATGAAGTAAATTTATTAATCACAATCCAAGGTGAAGACTTGTTTTTTTAATATCATAATTTGGGAAAATTTTGCTTTTAAAATATTGAACTGATGTATAATATATATAAGAATGAATATTACATACATATATATCACTGACTATCAATAGTTCTGAATTTTTTTTCTGGTTGATCTGTATAATATGTTTTATAATTCTATGCATGAAATTAGGATTTCGAAAACAGATCTTTATCTCCTAGCAGGTGGTAGTCTTTATACAACTGATATGTTTTTAGGGAAAGACAGGTTGCATTGTTGTTAAAAATACGAATACATATAATACATAGAATGAAGTGAGTGCCTAGGTTTGTAACAAATATTGATCAGAATATCCAAGGTAGAATGTAAACATTTGGTGTTTTATTTAATCTTGAACATCAGCAAAAAAATCAATATTTACATATGTAGTCAGAAATTACTTCAGACAAATCTAGACACCAAATTTAGCAACAGCTGTTGATTAAGGGAATGTTTCTAGATAATACCACAAAAGCATAGAAGCACAAATGTTTATGTCAAATAATTAATATTAAGAAATAAAAAGCATCTTACACACACACACACAACATATAAATCTCATAGGGTAACAATGTATTCTTGCTATTAGAATGCTAATTCTTGCTGATCTATTCAACATGTCATTTATGTTACAAGCTATTTATATTAAACAGCCAACAGAAAGATAATTATGTTTTCCAACTTCTTATGTAACATAGCATCACTTCAATAAAAATTTCTATTAATTTGAAATAATTAAGCATAAGAAAAATAAATAATTATCAGATGCACATACCATTTTGCGAAACTCGTAGCCGTCCATTTCTTCAAATACATTCATTTCTTTTTTTCTTAATATCCTCTCTTCTGTATTCCTATTTTCTTTAAATAACATAGAAGTGAAATTGAAGAAAAATTTAAAGGATTCATCGTAAGAGTTTAAAGAAATCCGAACTCGCGAAACTCTCTGCTTCAAAACTGTAAACATTCCAAAAATCGCTTACTGCGCATGCGTGGTTAAAACTACCTCCGGCTCTGACCTGGGTTAGAAATTTTTAACCTGGCCCGGAGTTGAGTTATTAACTTGCGATGATCAATAGCGTTTTCGACGAAACCCAGGTTTCCTTCCTCTAACCTTCAGTCAAGTTAGCGGTGAATACGGGCGTTATACCACTCGGCTACCGCGGCCACCGTACACATGAAAAAGAAAATCTCAACATAGGTTTAAATATTGTATTTGTTTCTTAATTTACTACTTTGTAGGATATCTTTCATCATCTACAACAGTGATTCCCAAAGTGGCTTATATAGACCCCCAGAGGTCTATGACGACCTGCAAGGGGTCCACGTCAGCAAAAAAAAAAATTGGGGGCTCGATGAGGTATAAGTGGGGGTCTGTGTGATATTGGCTCTCATTAAACTGGATCGGGACTTTAATTTTAAAAGAAAATGTAATCAAGTGGAAACCAAATTTTACTTATTTAGCAGATTTATTTACTAAATTTAATGAGGTTAATTTGCCCTTACAAGGTGACAGCATAAATTTTTTTAAAACAAGAACCATTTCAGCGTTTCTTTCCAGAGTTAAACTAAAGAAGTATAATACTGGAGGTCTCTCCGGAATTTTCTCAAATTAACACAGACAATCTGTCTGCACGTTTTAACCTACGTTCAACATTTAACTGCCTTTTATTCAGATTTTTAAACCAGGTTTGAGATTGCTTTGATTATGGTAAATACCACAATAGGCAATGAATTTATATGGTCATATTGAAAAAAAAAAATGTAACATGACAACAGGAACTGATCGTGATATGCACCGATGAAGATTTTAAAGTTAAAAAAAGGATCCCATCAATTTTGGCTTTAAAAAGGCAAACCTGTTATTTGTCCCAAATTATGGAATATCGTGAGGAAGTTTTTAATTATTTTTCGTAGTAGAAGGAGTTTCAGCGCAGTTGCTAATCTCCAAAATAAAAAAAGAAACTGGACACTACTAACAGAGGAGATTTAAGGTTAAATCTGACAAGATTGATACTAAATGTTGAAAATTAGTTATTGTAGCGCCAGATTCATCCCTCCCATTAAAATCAATTGTGTGTTTGGTTATTTTATTTATTTGGTTAATTATTTATATATTATTGAACTTTTAATTTAATTATATGCTTTTTAAACTTTTATCTCTATTCTTCATTAGTTATAAATTTAATTCTTTTAAAGTAGTAGTGCTAGCTGTTAAAAAGACATTTCAGTTGATAAATTTGCAAAAATTCAATATTAATTAAGCAGGGGTCTACCCCATATCGAAAAACATGGCAAGGAATCTGTGAGACAAAAAAGTTTGAGAACCTCTGATCTACAACAACTTTTAAACGTCTTGGTGTAGATTTTATAAGGTTTTTGTTTTTTTTTGTAATTTCTGTATTAATGTTTCTCCATTCTTCTGTTATTATTGTTTTTACTTCACATTTTGTTTTTATATGTCATGTTTGTTTTTTTTAAAGTCAAATTCTCACCGTATATGTTTACTAGGCTTAAATCAAGTGATTTAGGTGGTGTTTTCAGAATTTGGGGGACAGTTGTAGAGACACCAGGCGTCATAATCTTTATAAAAGGAAGTCGCCTCCAATATCCAAATTTTTGGTGGATAATTTAAAATTGTTCTTTAAATATTTAGATAGAGCTCATGATTCACAATACCGTAAAAAATATCAAATTACCTAATCATGAATCCGATTGACGCCCCCACATAAGGACATCTTTACCTCCAGGCTTCTGCATGGAGGTGGAGATGTTCTTGCTTCACATAAATTCTTGGGATTAAGCTCCTCATTTTTTCTTCAACAAACTATTATACGCCCTTCAGAGCCAAAAATGGTGAATTTTCTAAAACTTAATCCCATGAATCCAGTTGGAACAATGAAGCATGGAGGTAGAGGTGTTCTTGCCTAAAGGTGTAAATCGGCCTCAATATTAGGTAATTTGGTATTTTTTGATGGTATTGGGAACATGAGATCTACTTAAATACTTTAAAAAATAATTTTAAAATAACCCCCCCCCCCCCCCGAAAAAAAATTTGGAAATAAGAAACTCTCTTCATTTGTTAACGACTCTAAATGCACTGCTCTCTATGTACGCCGTTGGTGTTTCTATAAATGCTTCCAAATTCTGAAAACACCACCTCCTAAATCGTTTAGTGTGTTGTGTTGAGTGACCAAGTAAAATTGCAGTGATTTTACAAAAATAAACTTTATTTCACAACATAAGTAATTAAGTTCGAGTATATATATTCCCATCTTCAGAGTGGAATTCTGGGAAGACAGAAGAAATGCTAGGAGACATTTCTTCTGACTAATGAAATTCAATAGTAGGTTTTAACAGCCAATAAGACGTAAGGATCAAGAATCCGTTATTATGAGTAAGGATGATCCGATATTATGAATAAGGATCATCCGGTATTACGAAAGTACACTACAATCGCATAATTTAAGCCTAGTAGAACATATTTGATATGAAAAAAAAGAGGACATGACTTATAAAAACAAAATGTGAAGTAAAAACAATCATAGAAGAATGGAGAAACATCGATATAGAAATTACAAAAAATTAATCAAATCTATACCAAGACATTTAGAAGTTGTCGTGGACAGTGAAAGCTATATTGAGATTTTTTTTTTAAGTGTACGAAGACTTTTTTTAGTGTGTTTGTGGGGAAATTTTTTAGTAGTTTTTGATTATTATTTTTTCAAAATAATAGTTATACTATGTTTTGAAAAAATTGATTACATTTTTCTGTAAAGAACAAGTTGCAGATATCATAAAAAAAATTACAATTCCGATATATTAATTTTTATTAATCGTAAACGTTTAATTTCATAAGAAATTGCAAGTGTACGAACCACTTATATGGTCCATTGTATTATTATAGTGTTCTCGCGCACTGGAAAATAATGATAATTTATTTTGTCTTTTGAACGTTAACATAATTCCGCTCTCTTGTTATGGTCCTATCTAGAAACGTTCGCATCTCCAAACATACTTTTGCACTTTTTATTGTGTGGATTCAAGCAATCTGGTATTCCATGTTCAGAATTTTTTAGAATAACTAAATAAAAATAAATGAAAACTATACCTGTATACAAGTATCATTAATTTATAATTTTGAAATCTTTAATTTTTCTTGCTTTATAAAAATATTTTACAGATGTTTTTTAGTTCTAAAAATTGATTTTAAACAAACAATTCATGTAAATGCTAAGAGCTGAAGTATTGCAAATATAGCTGATATCTGAATGATTAACAAAATACTGTTATTAATTATCAATATATAAAAGTACGCTTTTCTTTATTTTGCATAAAAAAAATTGCATTTCCACATAATAGAAATAAAATTATTTCTAAAGTCTGAATATATTTTGCTTCCTGGAATTGTTTTCCCTTAAATAGGATTTCGAAATTCATTCATTAGACACTTCATAATTCGTAGTTTTTCAAGATATTAAAGTGATTAAATATCTTGTGTTATGTTGAGTATATGACTGAAGATTGAGTTAGCCAAACACACAATAAAAGTGGTTTGAATCTGTTTTAACTGCGTGTAAAAATTTGATCTGCGCTGAAAATGTGAAATAAGCAGCCCGATATATATTTATTTTAATCAACGTCATATTAAGGATTAATTCAATTTATTTTTTCAGTTTTTCTTCATTGCGTTTAATGAAATCAGTAAAAAAAGTTTGAGTCATTTGAATTATAACCTCATTTATTATTATTGTTTTTAAATTCGGAATGAAATAAAACCAATGAAGCATCTTAAAGAATGTCTCATTCTTAAATGTTACGAATTGTGTTATACATATTCGAAGATTTAAGTTGATTAGTAAAAACAAAATTAAGTACTCATTTCGCAGGTTTTTATTGATAATAATCTGAAGATAAATCTAATAAAATCAATTCCCCTTATTTAAGCTATGAAACATTTTTGCGCAACGTTTTGTAGGAAGTCCTTGTATTTTATTATTTAAAGAAAATGTGCGCACATCTTAAAACATAAATTCGTGCTAAAAATAATTTGAATTAAGATGTCTCTTCTTAATTGTCAAAATTTTATTGGCATTTTTCGAATATATTTCGTCTTTTTATTCTTGGTAAGAAGTTTCCATTTTATTCTAGAGATGGCGTTAGTTGCCTGCCAGATTGAAATGTGCTAGTTTTGAGTTTCGGTTCCGACAGGAATAAATTTCGTTCTTTATATCATTAACATATTTTCTCAAGAGATACTGAAAAACGTGTGGAATTTCTTTTGTTTCTTCTTTACTTGTAAGTAATCTTTTCATATTATCTTTAAAAAAAGTACTTTTTGTATTAACTTTAAAATATAAGATAATTTTTTATTCCAATATTTATAAATGTATTCAGTATATTGTGATTAGACGCACTTGTTGAATTCTTTTCTTGAAAGTTGTGTATTATTGAGTTTATGTATTCAATGTATCAATCATCAACGAATTGGAACTTTTTAATAAAAAGTTTTAATGCATACTTTAGGCATGTATCTTATTTTGGGATAATTTTAATTTCTGCTTATAAGAATGGTTTATGTATTCAAAAGATTATATATAGTTATGTTTTATACTTGCTTTTAATTAATGTAGCTCTAGAGTTACCTGAGGGCTCCAGCGCAACGTTAATTTATAACAAGTGTAAAACTAATTATATATATGTTCACAGAATAAAGCCTGTGAATTGTTAATTCATTATTATAATTTTGTCACGTTAGAACTTTGAAGCTAAGTTACGTTTGCATCAATCTATTATTCCGCATAATGTGTATTGGATAGAGTTTAGAAACTTGTTGCTTAGAGTTTATACGTTACTCTTTGAATTCAAAATGTATAGTAGCTTTGAAGGTTTAGAATTTTGAATATGTTACAAATGTTCTATAAATTTCCAAAGTTTCTGAGTATTTTTATGATTTATAGCTCTAGAAAGGTTTAAAGATTTGTTTTATTATATTCAATTCTAGTCTAATTTTGTTAATTTCAATGTGTATCACTGTAAGATATTTTGTAACATTCTTATGAATATTGTGTTTTAAGGCCTTGGACATCTGTAAGTATGTGTGACATAAATACAGAAGAAATTATTAGCAGTTAATGATTAAAAAACACTCATTTAATTATCTTTAGCGTAATGTTCCTATATAATGGTGAATAAATACTCTTGAATTTTAAGCACAGTGTACCGGTTGTACCCCTGTATGTAAATCTTTATTTTAAAATGAAATTAAAATGTTTTTCTTTTAATAATTTTCGTTCGAAATGATTAAGGCCATTCGCTAGTTTTTAAGATTGTTTAAATAAGAGTAATTTTTTGCATGGAATAATAATCTAATTGATCTGTAAATTGTTACTTAGTTTCATTGTAATTATTTACAATTTTTTGTGAAGTATCATGATCCTCATAAGGAGCCAATGTCAAGTTTGGGAAAAAATAGCTGGAAGGTCACTTAGTGTGTCATATGGAAGCGAAGGGAGGGGGGGGGGGGAGGAAAAAATTTGATAAATGTAATTTTTAGGTACTGTAATGTATATTTGTAATAAAATGGCGATTTAGGTAATTGTAATAAACTATGGTGAACTTTTTTTTTTGCGGTGGAAAATTGTGAGAATAAATTTCAGATTTCTGTCTCTTTGTAGTTCTTGGTATTAAAACTGTTAAAGTAATTAGAATTTATGTTACTACTAATTTGACGTTTGATATTTTTAGATATGTGTTTGAAATATCCCTAGCTTTTGAATTAGACTATTTAAACAAGCAAAATGTTTTAAATTGGATTTCGAAAATATTATAAGGAATTTGTATAATAATAGGAGCTTATTCTCTAAAAACTCTTTCTTAAAATTTATATTTTTAACAGTACCTTTCAAAAATGTCTGCATAGTTTTTCTGTGTCTGTTTATACGTTAAGTGTTTTCATTTAGTTAAAACTACTTAAAAAAAATCATTTTAGATGTTTAGATCTATCTTTACTACGTTGTAACATAAATGGAAATGTTAATTCCAATATACAGTGATTGCTTATTGAAAACATTTAAAAATACATTTCATTGAAATGTGTTTGTTTTAAATATTTTGATTATTTTCCAAATTCAACACATCTATTTTTTTGTTAAAATTAGCTTTATTTATTATATAAATACCGTTAATCCGTGATATTAAGTCATGCTGATATGAAAGAATTTGTGCTGCTCAGTTACCGGAATCTTAAATTAGAAAACATTTTATGAGACATGATTGGAAATTAGAAAAATCCTACCCTCCCCACCACCACCACAAAAATTATTTAAGATAATTTTTTGTTCCGCACTCAATAAGTTGAGAAATTAATATGGTGCCATTAGTGTTGAAAAAAAAAGAAAGAATGTTGCATTTGTGAAAAATACACGATTTTTTTGAACGATTAACAGATACCGAAACCATAGAAACTACGTAAAAGTTATATTAAGATGTACGAAAGCGCGCGGCCGCCCGCTTGCACATTTTAAAACGATTTCTATAAAAGATTAAAAAGAAGAAAACATCTCCAGGCAACAGCTGGTTTGAAATGAAAATTTATCGTCTGATTGGTTCATATTTATTCTTTTTTCAAAATACGGTGAACAGCTGTAGATTGAAAAATACATTTTTGTGCTTGGGATTTCTTTTGAAACGCAAGGTATAAAATTTTCCCAAATGTAAAATCTAAGAATATGTTATTAACCACGAGTATGGGGGAAAAGAGGGGGTGGAAAAGTAAATCATTATTTCTATATGGAAAATCAACCGGCACAGAAATCAGTTGCAAATAATTAGCAAACATCTGTGCAATAAGTATAAACTTAAAATCCCGATTATTTTTTTTTTTAAAATTAGTATTTAAATTTAAAAAAAAACCCATGAAATCGTTTTATAATCATGTAAACACCCTTGATGTTTCGCAATTTTCTTTCTTTTTTTAATGGTTTCTTTTTTTTCTTAAGCAAGGAAATAAAAAAAGATAGCACATAAAAGCATTTTACTCACAATGAAAACATTCCCATTCCTTATTAATTGTAACCGTCTGAAAACATTTTATATTTATTCATCAAATTTTGTAAATAAAAAAGCCATGAAATAGCAAAGTTTAAGTACATCGAGATGAGATATTTTAATGCTCATTTTGTGTAAAACTACTTTCATCGGTTTGGTTGCACAAAGTTATCCCATCTAGAATGATCCCATGGTGGAGTTGAGAAAGCATTAAATAGGAGACACAAATTTCTTTGTTTTGTGTGTATGTAAGATATTCAAAATATTTGGTAAAAAATTCGAGTTTTATAGTTATTGAGTTTTAGCGAGCAGCCAGAGATTCGCTCGTATTTTACTATTCGTTATCCTGCATAATCTAAAGAAACGACGATATTTTCTTTACTATTATGACCTTTAAAATTTGATTTCTTTTTTTGCTGTCACATTTTCGTCCGTCTTATCCCCTCCTATGACCTTCTCGGGTCTGGTTAGCACCTGGTTACACCCTTCCACCACCGGCGCGATCTCTTTTTTTACTAGCGCATAATGCGTTTACAAAATTCCTTCATAGGAAAGGTAAGGGATATAAAAATCTCCTGTGCCCTCTCTTTACGATCGTTCCGCCTTCACTCCCTTCATGACACAACTCGTCGTCTTGCGCGGGCACCAACTTTTTCAAGGCGCACCTTCCGATTTAATCCAATAAGGCCGGTTTTTTGGTGCTCGGGTGCGTTACTTTTATGCGCGTTTTATGGACTGCAGCGCGTACTTTTATATGGGGACCCATGTTTATTTTATAGAGGGCCGTTCTGCTAATGACGGCAGACAGTTACTGCGAGAAGAAATCGCGGGTGTACGCGTTGGTGGACGTTTTTGTCCCCCTTTTTGTGTGTATCTACTCAGACAGAAGGTCGACTCACTGTTTGTTTTACCGCCCGAGAACGCAAAAGATAAAAAAAAAAGTTCATGAGATTGAATTGTAAATTCAATCATCTCCTCTCTTTTTTTTCCCCTTCCGTTTTTCATTTGAGCCATATTTTAAGTGTTCCGTTTCATGTTGAGATTATTTGGCGTTTCAAAATCCCTTTCAATACAGCGTTACTTTGCAGTATTATTTGCAATGCATTAAAAAAAAAATCAAATAAAAATTTATTTACAATATACAAAACGTTAGCTTATACAAAATAAAATTAGAATTATTAAATTGTAAACAAATTTATTTGTGAAACCATCTTGTGTCGAAAAATGTCAAATAGGCCCTGCTAAACGGGTTCATTGACTAACGAATAAATGAAATACTCTATACTAATTTAAATATATAATCAAAATCGAAAAGAATGCACTAAAAAGGAATGAAAGCTATAAATATGAGCCGCTGATTTTCGAAACCTAGTGCGTGCCGCGGTAGCCGAGGGTTATAGGTATTGGATCGTGGCTTGCTTTGTCACGAGTTCGATCCCAGTACCACTAAAGACCCGCCGTGTAGGGCAGCGATGCACGTTAAATTTGTCGGGAGCTGAAATGTCTTCCCGTTGGTGTGGTAGTTAGGAGAGGGTGGTGCCAGCTCAGGTGTCGTCCGCGTCACTTGACCATGGTTCAAAATTACGTGGTCCGTCGCCAATAATCCTTATGTTATTTCATAGGGCGACGTAAATTAAAATCAAGGCTATGTATGTAATACGTGAGGTAGCAGTTCTATTTAAAATCCATGTAGATGGCATACACTTCATCTTTCTCTCTATAGGCGAAAAGCTAGTCACTCATCACAAGATTTCCGGAATTGTTAAGATCTACAGACATGAAATTTGGCAGGCATGTTTTTTGTATACTTAAAAATGGGTTTTGTGAAGTTCACCTCCCAAGTTGAGTACGGAGGCGTTCTAGACAAAAATTTTCGTTTTTGAACTACTAGACCAACAGACTTGAAATTTGGCAAGTATGTTTCTTTTGTTAAGTAGATATGCACTAAAGATGGGTTTTGTGGAAATCGACTCTCTCAAGGGTGTTACGGGGGAAACGAATGCAGCTCCGTTTCAGTAATTCAATTTCTATTCTTTTTAAATCATGAGGCGAGGGCTATAAAAATGTTGATGAATGCAATCGAAAGCGTAATGTTAGGATTTATATATCAAAAACAATACATAGACATACTTCATGAAATACCCAGCGAAGCGGGTGGGTAACAGACTAATCTCGCATAATTCGAAGAACGTTTACTATCCATTAAAAATGATTGTTTAGAAAGACATTTTTCGGATAATGCCTTGTCCTCTTAACAATTTACGCAAGATTATTATGCTGAATAACTTGAATTAATACTTATAAAAATTTTTTAAATATCAAATATATATCTATCATGTGAGGTTCTGAAATTGGTTCCCTTCACGCATTGATGATTGTTGAAAACGACAATGTTTTCATATATCTGTGTCATGATGATTCCAGCGAAATTTTGGCTTACTCTGAAAAGGCTGGATCTCATTTTTCAATTTCTACTATTAGCTCACACTCTCTATTTATTTATCTGGATGGAATTTTCAATCGTTACAAAAATACATTTTATAGCGCTTAATTGAGCTGAAATTTTAAATACATGATTATTTTGGATGACAATACAATAATTTAATTATAATTAATAAAAATTAATGGATTAAAACTAATTATTTAAAGAATTACAAATACAGCTACGTTGGCATCATTTTTGGCGACTTGGGTGAAAACTTGAAAAGGTTTTTTTCTTGTGTTTTACAGCATTCTCCAGTTGGACTGAAATTTTATATACACGATTGTTTTCGATGGCAATACGATACTTTAATGATAATGTTGTGATTCTGTCATACGCATATACATATTTATATTAATTGTAACTATTTAATAAAAAGTAGCTAAAGTAAAATTTTTCTTTGTTGATCTAAGTAGGAATTGACTTAACATTTTTTATTTTTTTATTTTTTATATTACTTGTTTGAACCTATATTCTGTAAGACAGAAGAGTAACAAAATCCAGAAAAAAGCATTTGAGGTTGGCATAATTCCTTGCATTAAGATTAACACTCTTGAGCTTTTATTGTGCTGTGCAAGCTTTTGTTTATTAATATCAAGAAAATTCTAATGTCTTGCCATTTCTATTCCTCAAAGGCAGAATTCAGTAATAGCTTTTACAAAAGAAATGATAATTTCATTGTTCGTTATTGTAATTGTTAGCTAAAACTCAGGAGGAAAGGAAGGAATTTCGTACGTCATGTATTTAAGTTAAATTCTTTAATATAATATGCATTCAAGATTATTCGTATTCTGTTATTTCAGTTCTATTTTGCTTGTCATGTGTTTTGTTACTTTTTTTTACGCAGTGACTAAAAATTCCCTTTCTTCCTTTAAAAAATGTTCAAACGAGAAGTTATTTTGCGCTTGGGAACTGTCACTTTGCCTAAGAAATAGGAGACCTTTTCTATCGGAACATTAATAACTTTCTTTCATCGTCCCGACACGATGGCTTTCTAGCGGCTAAATTAATTTTTTGTCACGCGAATTCTGCGAGTTTGTTTTAAACTAAATTAACTCGAATAATTTTTTCACTTCGTTTTTTTGTGTGCACACTTTATTTATTTTTTACCATCTATTTGTTTCTTTTAACAGAAAATGCATTATTCTTCGAAAAATTCCATTTCGTATGGCTAGAAACAGTTTTCCTTTCTTTTATTTTTCAGTGTGTCTTCATTTGTAACACCAATTCGTTTTGTGTGTGCATTACTTTTGTCTATTTTATAAAAATGTGGCGGCGATAGTCTAATGGTCATGGTCTTGAACTCGTAGCTACCGCCGTATTAGCTTTATTATTGATACTGTGCCCTCAAGTTACAGGGCCCCAACATATGTGAGGGAAAAATCGTAAAATACTATCAATAATCCCCTTTAAAAGAATTTTCAGAAAAGGGGCTCCTAAAGAATTTTCATACAGGGCCCAATCAGGATCAACTACGCCAGTGCTGGCGTGTCATGAGTTCGAGCCTAATGTCACTGACAACCCGCCGTGTAGAGGGGCTGATGGACGTTGAATCTGTTGAGGCTGAAAGTCCTCCCGTTGAAGGAGGGTTGCCAGCTTATACGTGTCGCGTTTTCGTCATTTGACCAAAGTGACGAGGTCCATCGCCGTGTTGCTTTATAGTGCGACGTTGATCAACACTCTTTCTCTCGCTTTATGCACTGTAAAAGTACGTGTATACATGTAGCAATGTACATATGTATGTGCTTTACGAACGTTATTTCAAATTTTAGTCCCTCTTTGAATTTTCGACAAGGATGTTGTATGTTTTGTGATGTAAACATATTTTGCTGTGTTTTAGAATGTTTTGATTGTTAATGAGTCCTGTAATTAATGAGAAATCCTGTACTGATTGTATTGATTCTTATAATAATAGGGATTTTACTTTTTTTTTATATAAAAAAAATATGTTAAGGCCGCGGTAGCTGAGTAATTATATTCGTGACCCAGACCAGCATTGTTTGTGTCAAGTCGTGAATTCGAGTCCTGCTATCACTAAAGACCCGCCATGTAGAGAAGCTCTAATTTCTTTCACTTTGGTGTGATTTGAAGGTGTCGTCCTCGTCACTTGATCGTCACCAATAGTCCAAGTGTAGTTTCGAAATGCGATGTTAATAAAAATGTCTGTATGAAAATGTGTTGTAGGATTCGAATTTTAAAGTTCCGGAAGTAAAAGTAGCGAGGAGAGGGACACAGAACGGTGAAAGAATTAAATTCTCTTTTTGAGATGAAAAGCTAGAATTCACTGATGCTTTTAAAATGGAGTTGAATATTTCAAAATATTTAACATGATCACACGAAGAAGATAGACCAAAAAGATAAAATTAACTAACTTAAGATGTTTAAAAGGCACTGAACCCATTGATTCTTGGAAATGTTGGTCTATGTTGTTATTATTCACATTAGTTCGAAATAGTGCAGAACATTGTTACAGAATAAATACTCGATACATTAAAATTAATTATTCACGCTAATATTATTGATTTGTGTATAATTTCCACGTTACATGATATTTCCTTTGAGGAAAGATATATGAAAATGTATTTTTTTAAGCTGTAAACTTTCAGGTAATGAGAATCATGGTCTTCCATTTTCGTTTCTCCTGTTAATACTGGCAGCTTATAAATTCATGTGTATAGTTTTCGGTTTTTTTCGGTATGTTTTTAAACGATGAGAATGATCACTTGATTTTTATGAAACAGGTTATCTTGCTTATAATTTTTTATTATTATTATTTCCCCCGAGAATTGATGAACTTTTCTGAGATGTTGATGAACTTTTAGAAAAGTGAGTCACAGTTTGAAAGATTACCTATCTTGTGAATGGAGATTCCTTCCCTAGTTTTGATATCGATTCTTCCCCTCTCCCTTTTTAGACGGGGATTTAAAGTCGAAATAGAGGTATGGGTGTGTTCCAAAATGGCCATTATCGCCTAATGTCATCGTTCAATCCTGGAAAATGGATCTTTGCTGCTAAAGAGGGAATTTCCTCCGATCTGAGGGTATTTCGGTGTCCTGCGTGCATGAGGCTGAGGGAATGGGGAAAAAAATGAATCCACACATCTTTACGAAAAAAGTGGCATATTTTACCCCTGCCATTAGACATGCTTCATTTTTTCCCCTAGCCATTGATGGGTCGGGAAAGTTCTCTTGTGCGTGTGTATGATCTCCATTTTTTTCCACTCCGAGAGGAACGAGGAAAAAAGAACACATTCAGGTGCATCATCCGAGATAAAAGACTGGATGTCGCCTTGGGAGAGGTGATTTCAGGATGATCGGTTTAGAAGAATATCGTATCCGACTCTTTCATGATTTTTTGCGTGAACCTTGCTCTTTTGGTAGTGGAAATGTGCCTTTCTACGTGACACGTTAAGATTCGCCTCCATTGACGTTTAACCCTTTAATTATCAACAGAGGCTGCGGTAGCCTAGTGGTTATGGTCGCATATTCGTTGTTGGAGTGCTGCGGGTGCGAGTCTGGTACCATTAAAGACCTGTCGTGTAGAGGGGGCCGATACACGATTCATCTGTCTAGGCTCTATGTTCTCTCATTGTGGTGTGGTTGGGTAGTTAAGAGTGGGTAGGTGGGTGGGGGCTAGCTCGGGGTCGCCCTCGTCACTTAACCGAGGCTCAAAATTACGAGGTCCGTCGCCAGTAGTCCTTGTGTTGCTTTAGAACACGACACGTTACTGTAACTCTCTTAATGATCAGCAGAAGTCATTCCGGGTCTGAAAAGAGCTGGGTTAAAAGTGTTGAAATCGAGAGTGAGTAATCATCAGGTTTCACCAATATTCTTTCATCCAATAGTGAAGAAAAATTGACAAAGAAAAATCCTGATATTAAATGTAGATTCTTTATTTCCGAAACATCGATTTTTAGCCGTAAACTATGGACAAATATTTAAATTATTATTTTGTAATTAATTTTTATTATAAGTAAACGAAAAGAAAGGCAAAATTAAGTCTTTCTAATTTGTCTAAACTGTGAACAGTGTTACATCTATGAGGGGAAGATATTCTTAGCAAATTATTATTTTTATAAAAAATAATTTGTAGTGGCATGAAAATAAACAAGATATTTGGTTATTTGTGTAAAATCTTGCTGAATAATTTATTACTTGTGTTGCCTCGAGCTACATATAATTGTGTATCATTTACGATAAATTGCATTGATTCTAACAATCTGTTTAAATTTTAATATAAGTTATATTGTTAAATAGTGCTAGAACATAAGAGAGTGAGATTTATCAAATGGTTAGAATATTCACCAATTTCTGCCGACTGGGGTCACTTCATTTCTATTGGAAAGTCAGTAGAAGATAATGCAATTTGAAGAGAAATTTATCCAGGGATGTATGGGAACTTTTTCATGCTTGAACATAACATAGAATTGAAAGTAGTTCAATAGATCACTTCAGATTATATGTTAAAGTCACATTCACGAAAATTCATATGTGAACATTTCATTAAGGGTAGTATTTTATAAAACATTAGCTATAATTAAATAGCATTAAAAAATTAACTCTTTATCGTCAAGTAACCTCGACGATTGTTTAGTCAGTTGCACCCAACCAGAAAAGTTATTGTTTGCTTTTAGGTACAATATCTTTAGCAGCATGGATAACAAAATAAATCCTTGGACAAAGTCTTATTATCCTTAAGATGTACTAAGGTACACATCCTAAGGGCTCGGCACATATTCGGTGTACCCCTGTCAATATTCTTTGTTTCATAATTTAATTAGAAACTGCTCGAGAATTTCTGTAAAATGTGACTTCGCTAGGGAGTGGCATGATTTTGTTCTTACAACTTCTAGGATTCTAGTTACTATACAGTGTTTTCCCTTTTAACTTGTACTCTTGGGTATTTAAAACCAATTGAAAAAGTAATGATTTATATTTAGTGAAATTTAGTTTTGTGTAAAAGTTTTAAGTTTCTTTTCCTCCCAATTGGTATGAATTTTAACCTTTTGATTACATTTGTATGCATTTTACAAATGCTTATCATTACATATTAAAATTATTATTGAATGTAGGTTATAGTAAAAATAGTGTATAAATATTGCTGTGATTGGATTTATTCAATTCTATTTTATGCATTTTCGCAACTTTTGAATGATAAATAATTTAAAAATCTCTTAGAATGTCAGGGAGGTGTGGAAATGCAGCATAATACCAGAAATTGACTAACTTTTTTAAGAAAGAGCCAGATTGTAAACACTTTGGGCTCGGCGGACCGAGTAACAAATATGAAGATACGAGTGGGTAATTTTCTCATTGAGAAAGAGAAAAATGTTTATTTTTTTACTCCCGATTGTCTTCAAGTCTTCTGTTGTTCACGTCATTGAAATATTGAAACATGTTTTTTCTGAACATATTTCTTCGGCTGCTACAAGTACATTTAATTAATTCACTATCGATAAATGATTTTCCTTATGTGGCTAAGGATGATTCTGCAGTTACTGCTTCATTTTTTTTTTTCATTTTTATTTTTTTGTAGATTGTAATGTGACAACGCATTCTAATATAATCACTTTCTAGTATTGATGATCGTTCATTTTTGAAAAATTAATTCTTTTAGAGTAGGTATTTAGTACACACGTAACAGTTATTAATTGCTTAAGGCTGTTTTCGGCAAAAGTACGAGACCCTGAACTAAACGCGGAACACATTTTCAGATAGAAAAATGCTTCGATTTTCATGAAAATTTGCAACATTATAACATACATCGGTTAACAATATAGTGTTTTTAAAATTTCAAAATATTCCTTGGAATATTATTTTTTTCATTTTAATACGGGAAAGGACAGCTCATTTAACATTACGGTATAGGAGAAAAAACGCGAAACACATTTTATACAAAAAATGGCTCAGCTTGGTCAAAAAAGTGAAGAACAATATATATATAAAATATGTTGTTCTCTAAGGCAGTGCTCCGCAACCTTTTTATCGCCGCGGACCAGTCAACGTATGTTAATTTTACCGCGGCCCGCTGAGGGGGAGGATGTTGATTGTTTACATTTTAGACTTTTGATTTAACAATTTTAATTTAATTGTATTTAATCGTAACTTCTGAATAAAATATAGCTACACCAAAAAATGAATATAAAGTGATTTAACAAGGAATATTAAATGATTTTCATAAAAAATAGCCCAAACCTAAGAAAAATATACCTCAGTAAATAAAAGAGAAATAATTTAATGTTTCTTTTGCGGACGGGTAGTATTTGATCCGCGGACCGGGGGTTGCGGAACACTGCTCTAAGGGATAGTGAAGCCAGAATATAATATTAATTTTTTATTTCTGAAAAAATGTACCTAATTTGGGTCCTATTCTTTAACATTAACCAAAGACAGCCTTAAATAATATTAACAAATGTAAATTGATTTCGGTACTTTTCCAATGGGTCAAGCTAATATAGTGATGAGTGAAAAGTAGAATTTTTGTAGTAAATAAACTTAATTTTTCATTTATCATTTTTAAATAAGTATACTCGTAATTTATTTTTATATATCATCTATTTAAAATTTGATACAACTTGGATTTGTGATTCAATTCCTTTTTGTGGTATGTACCTCCTGAAGAAGGGATGCGTTTATTTAAAGGACAGAATGGCTGGGGTCTAGTGGGTGTGTCTTATTGGAAGATATTACTGTAATTTGATGGTTTTTTCATTAAAAAAATTATATCCCATGAGGCGGATTTAGTTCGTGGGCCATAGTTTGCCTACCCCTTGCGTAAGACCATCAATGGATTATTAATAACATCTTAAAGGCATTTTATGCGGATGAATTTATTATGGTGAAAAATACCTCCTAAGTTATATGCTCGTATCCATTAAGCATGATTTTATGTTCTCCTGAGTCATGGCTATTTCCGCAAATTCGTCTCCTAAATAAATATTCCCTCTGGTGGTATTTAAAAATTTAAATCTAGCCATTAAATTCAGTTGCTGTGTAATCTTAACTCTTGGACGAAGCGAAACCGTGCGATTTACTTTACTATCCCGTTGACAGATTTGATGACACTTAAAACGCTTGTTTGGCAACACGTGATCATAAATAATCCTTTAAAAATGTTCATGTTTATTCATCTTGGAGTCAATAAAAGTTAATCTTCCGTTTCCAGGTTATGTAGAGCAGTTTCGGGCCTTGACTACAACATCTGCCTCTCTTAACTATATTTGCTTCATACCAAAGCAGTGTGTTGAAATATTCTTGTTTGGACATGTTTTTTAAAAATAAAATATCATTTTGAATTTAATATTATTAACGACTTTTAACTTCATATACATAATTTCCTTTTCTTATACAGGTCATTTATAATTTCCTCTAGGATTTCGAAACGCTGTAGTAAAAAGACGAATGCAGGGGAAATAAAGAACTTTTGAAAGAATACAGAAACAACTTAAGTTTTATTTACAGATCTTACATGTGTTCAACGTGTGGAATCTTTTTCACACGGCATACATCAGCGTGATAGTCCAGTTTCTGCCACACTACTCTGCACAAACAACGCTATTGATAGCGCGTGTTATCCTCTCATACAGTATATTTACATCACGCGGTAAAGGGGGTACGAAAATTTGATCGAATGTAAAAGACCAAGTTTTCGGATAACACTGAAAGGATAACACGTGCTGTCAATAACGTTGAGAGTATTGTATTCAATAGAGTGGCAGGAACTGCAGGCTTTGACCAAGGTTTCACACTTAGGACACGTAAGGTATGTAAATATGCGTTGAATTGTTTCTGTATTCTTTCAAATGTTTTCTTTTTTGCTGTATTCGTCTTAGTTTTTTTATTTCTTTATTATAGCGTTTCGAAATCCAGGATGGAATTGTAAATAAACCCTGTCTTTCAGTAAAATTATTTTGTTAGTATTTTTCTTTTCGGCCATCTTTTCTGTTTTGTTTCAAGTTCACATTTATGAATGAAAATGTATAATATGTTATAAAAACGAATGTGTTTTGTTAATTCGTATTCTTTAAATTCTTTATGGGGAGGGGGCATTTTTAGTTGTGAAGGCTGGAAGTGTACCGGTTGATTCATAAATAGTGTGACCAATTTCAGAGGATTAAAAATTGTTATCAAATTAAGTCATTTACATGAAATTTTCAATGTGGTTTCCTTCATCATAGTACACTGTTTAGGCCAGGCCAAAAGGGGGTTTCTTAACCATTTTTGGGGGTATTTTTCCAATTTCCTCTTTGATTGCTTTTTGAAGCTCTTTGAGTGTTCTTACTTTACGTCTGTTTTAATTTTTTTTAAAGAATCCCTGCAAAATATAATCACGAGGAACACAGTCAAAGTGGTATTGGTAGCTATTTCTCGGGAGGCAGAAAAATTGTTTTTAATTTTTTTTTTTTTTTTTTTTGCCATTTTATAGTTGATTTTGTAGTATGAATTGGTGAAAAGCAAACTTTCCTAGAAGGTAAAGACGTTTCCTTTTTTATCCAGTATTTCAAAACTTTATTCTGATAGTATTTAGCATCAATTTTAGCCTTTGGTTCTACAAAAAATGCTTTTTTTAAGCCTTGAGAGGACATTCCCATCCATACCAGAACACCTGACGGCCAACTTGCTTTTTGCAAAACTGCTGCGTTTCTGTGACGTTTTTTTTGCATGAAATACATTGTATCTTCATTGTGCGAGTTGCGATTGACATGAAACTATGCTTCATCAGAAGTTATCCATGTTTTGTATCTACCTTTGCGTAACATTAAATACAGAGGCCAAGAATAATCTACGGTCTTAACAGACATTTGAAGACAGACTAATTTATTCACTTTTTTATAGCCAATTTTCTTTATATTATGAGAAATTGTCGATTGTGATACCTGTAGTGTCTTTGCTAAAGTTCTTTGGGGTAGAGGGGATTTTCTACAGCTATAAGTCTTTTCAGCTTCTTTTTTTCTTATCCCTCAAGGATTTCCTTTTGTCCATATTTTTTTCCTGGAGCTTTTGATTGTCAGCCAAATTTTATTTCTTTTCGAAGTTTAAATAGTAACCCATTAGCAAAATGTCTTTTCTGATTTTTAAGTACTTTATTTATAACAGACTTTGAGCATACATCTTTCAAAAGCTGCAAAATTTCGTTTCGGATTTGAAGATCTAATTTTGGAACCATAATTTACTCCCATTAATAAAAATAGTTAGATTGGTAATTTAAAGGTTTACTTTTTAAAATATAACTGGCAGTAAAGCGTTTAAAATTTACCAAAGAAAGTTATATGATTTTAAAATTGGTCACACTTATTTTGAATCAACCGTTATAAAGTATTGGAGTTATGTAATGAAACGGGAATAGGGAAACGGAAAATAATATATTACAAGTATATATATTTTCATGCTGATGAGGCATAATCGTATTCATCGATAGAAATGGTTCCCTATACTGCTGCAAACCACCGTTGAATATGTTATAATGCATTTGAAAAATGCGTCTCAGTTCTGTAAACTATTCTCTTACGTGGAGAAACTTATCATTTCATCTATGTTTTATGCAAAAACAGCTGTATTAATAAAGTACTCGAAAGGAATTTATTATAGAAAGTGTTGGAGCATTTGTGCAGTACATTGCATTATGTTATAAATATAAGTAATATGACGTTTTTCGAATATGCCCAAATGCATTTCGAATTTATAAGAATGTTCTTAGAAAGAGGCATGTGTAAGGTGCGTTTGATCTATATCATAGTCGTTAAAGATTATTTCTTATCCCCTCTATTCTTGTGTAAAGTTCCATAAATGTGTACGGACAACACGATTAAAGTTCCGTGAGAGATGAAAGGAATGTAAAATTGGAAGGTTGTGAAATACCGAGTATCGACCATTACGTCGTTGAAAACTTCCATTAAAATGAGTGTATTCGAAAGAAATGTATTTTCGCTAGTGCTTCTTTTGTCACCTCGAGTGTAATAAAAGGGGAAGATAAGAATATACCTGGTGGAGGGGAGTTGAGTTGTAAGAGGGTTATCGCCAGTGTCCGTAATGGTGATTACTTTTTATGGCGATATCATTATTCAATCGTTTTCTTATGATGAAGGATTTTGCAATCCATAACTTGGGGGTGAATGGTGTTATTGAATTACTGAAAAAGAACATTCATTTTCGAATTGTAATGTTTTCTTTTTCTTTCTTTCTTGTCTTTATCTCGTGGAGTATCCTTCGTTTTGCTTTGCTTTATTGGTTAGTATTGAAATTCAAGATTATGTAGCCGCGCACATTCGTAAATCAAAAGTATACGCAAGTTTTTAATGTTTTTATGTGTGGGTGGGGATTTTAATTTAATTTTATTGTCTTATGGTGAAACGAACATCCCCCTCCCCAAATATCTTAGTGTATTTGATATAATATTTGTCATATGGTCCTGAAATATTTCTGTGAGATATTCACATCTATTAATCCAAGAACTGAAATATATGGGGGGAATGGCTAAATATTAATTTTTTTGAGTGTATTATAAATATCATTTGAGTAGTATAAATAAACATCATTTTATTGGTTGGTATATTGCTTTACCTTTTTATAAATTTATTAATTTCATGTCCCCCACCCCTCCTGTTTCGTGGTATGCTTTGTCGTTTTCTACACTGGTGAGAACAAATGGACAAATTATTTTTTTGCAATAAAAAAGAACTAGCTGAGTAAGTAAGTAAAACAAAGCTTGGCCAAAATATCATCCGATAAGACCAATATATGGGGAAACAAAAACAGGCACCCTAAATAAGGGAACTGGTCATTTGTCCAACAAAGCAACTGACCGACGCCCTGTTAGTCAGAGAAAATCATCTCTAATAGGGTGAATGATCACCTCTAACAGCTACACAACTTTCGCATCGGTGTTTCATACTGTTTACCCCAGGGCCCTTATCAACCTCCCTGTAACAACCACACACACTCTTGCACCAAGGCACTTTTGAGCTCATCGATGGTCTTTGGAGCTAGTCCTCAAGCTGCAATTGAGCGTCTAAGGACGACCCAGACTTGTTCGATGGGATTAAGGTCAGGGGACATAGCAGGCCACGCCAGTCGTTGTTATTCTCCGATTGGAGGTATTTTTCGTCCATTTGAGCCCTGTGTGTTCCAAAAAGATGAAATTTGGTCCATACTCTCCACCGAAAAGTCTATGATATAGGGTGCACGGATCTCGTCCCTGTATCGTTGACCTGTTAGAGTACCTCTATCAAACTCATGAGGGTTGGTATATCCGTCTGCTATGATGCCTGCTCAGACCACCTCGACCATGTGGTCCTCTTTTTGATAATGTTAGACTCCCGTGTTCTCTCCTGATGAGAAACGTCTCGAGTTTCTGTCCAGACTGAATCACGACTCATCACTGAAGGGAACTAGCCCCCATTCATCCCCTGTCCAAGACAGGTGTTTCAGGCAACATGCTAGACCAGTGATTCCCAAAGTAGTCTATATAGACCCCCAGGGGTCTATGACGACCTGCAAGGGATCCATGCCAACGAAAAAATAATTTTGGGATTCAAGACTTGTAAATGGGGATCTTTAATAGTGACTCTCATTAAACCAGATTGTGACTTTAATCTTTGAAAAAAAAATTAATTTAGTTTTAACCGGATTTTACCGATTTTTAACTGATTTATTTACTAAATTTAGTGAGGTTAGTTTGTAGTGTTACTAGGTAACCACATAAATTTGATTAAAACATGGACCATTTCAGCATTTATTTCCAGAATTAAATTAAAGAAGTATAATATTGGACGTCGTGAATTTTTTCAATTTGTCACAGACAATATCAGGACATTTTAATCTATGCTCAACATTTAAATGCCTTTTACTCAGATTTAGGAACTAGGTTTGATGTTGATTTTTCTATAGTTACCTATGTTTTATACTAACCTATGTTCAACATTTAAATGCCTTTTACTCAGATTTAGAAACTAGGTTTGATATTGATTTTTCTATAGTAATACCACAGTAGACAATGAATGAATCCATATAGTCACATCGAAAAAAAATGTCATATTACATTAGGAACTGATCAGAATAGGCTCTAACGATCTTAAAATAAAGTTTAGAAACGAATGTCAGTAATTTTTGCTTTAAGAAGACATTCCTGTTATTTGTCTCGAATTATGGAATATTGCGAGAAAGTTTTTAATTGCTTTTCCTTGTGTGAGGGAGTTTCAGTGAGCTTGCCAATCTCAAAAATGAAAAAAAGAAGAGGGGAAATTACCTTACCAAAAAAGGAGATTTAGGGTTAAACCGGGCTAGAAATTGATATTAAATATTAAAAATTAGTTATTGAAGCACCAGAGAGTCATCCTTCTCATTAAAAATATTTGTTTGATACTCAGTTATTTTATGTATTAAATCATTTTTTTTAAATTTAAATTTATTTCATTAACATGTGCTTTTTAAGTTTTAAATGCTATACTTCACAACAGTTAGTAATTTAATTTTTTTAAGTGTCAAAAAGATAAATTTGCAAAAATTCAATATTAGGTATGCAGGGGTCTACTCGAAACCGAAAAACAGGGCAAGGAGTCTATAAGACAAAAAAGTTTGGGAACCTCTCTGTGCTAGACGATCTTTTTTGTGGTTCACAATAAAAGGGGGGGGGTGTAGACTACAGGGTGCCTGGCGCACAGGCCACCTGCATTAAATCTCTGGGCGAGTGTTATCAAGGAAATGGTTCATGTTGTATTGTACAGGTTGCGAGACATTGGTGGTGTCGCTTTGACTAATCTCTTTTGGCTGGAAGTCTCAAATAACGGTCTTGAACCGACGTTGTTGCCTTTTTGCGACCTTGACCAGGTAGGTGGCCCATTGTTCCAGTCTCTGCGAACTGTTTCCAGGGTCGACAGCAAATTTCTCATAACCCCGAAGTCCATAGAGCAGATAACTTGCGATTGATCGGCCTCGAGTTTTCCAACTATCCTGCCATCTTGAGGCATCATCTAGACCAGTGATACTCAGCCTGCGGCCCGCCGGCATTTTTCTGAGTGGCCCATTGCACTAAGAAATTCAATTATTTAACAGCAATGTGTACTAAAAATTTAGCTGGAAAATCTATCAATCAAGCAATAAAATATGTCAATTTGCTTTTTTTTAAATAGTAGAATGAAACAAGAGGCTTGGTTATGAATGAAATCAAAAACTACCCCATAACTCAATAAAAAATGCATAAAAGTAAATTTTTTTTTATGTATATTTGATAGAAAGGCTAATATAGTATTTTTTTTTTAAAAGTTAGTTTTAATATTTTGATTAATTTTGCTTCGTCTTATGTTGCTTTGGTCTCATAGTGCCCCCCTCCCCCATTATCCTCATGGGGCTGCTCGGGTGAATTACCATCATATGTATGTAGCCCGACAAGAATAAAGGTTGAGTATCCCTGGTCTAGACAGTGACGATATTAACAATGGGTAAACAAAGAAATTAAACGCTACAAGCTTCAGAGAGCAAGCTAGATACCTCTATACAAACGCAATCACAGCATAAATTCAAATTCGTTGATTTTATGAAATTAATGTTTAGCAATTATTTTTTTAGTCTCGTGCCACTTTTTTCATACATTAATTGAAGATGTATTATAATTATTATTATTTATAACCGTAATTCTTTTAAACCAATTCCATCGACACTATATACCAATATCAGGCTCCATTTAGCATTGATCGGAAAAGATAAATTCTTTAGACCCGAAGTAGCATTTTAAACCGGTCTTTCATAGAGATAGAATAATTTAATTTTAGTGTTGTTAATGTTATATTAGTTTATTTTTAAGTCATGTTTACAAAGGCAGTTATATTTTTGAAAATACTTAAAAAAAACGTCATATGTTTATGAATAAAATCAAATTCTTTTGTTGAAATTAAACATTTATTTTAAATTTAAATTATCTGAAACACTTTTTTGTTTCTGTAACAATATTTTAGTCATCTGAAACTTATCTTGGGAAAAGGGAATTTTAACGGTGTTTTATAAGAAACCAGGTCCGGAGTTCGAATCCCGAGTGGGGCGAGGTTGACTCAGTCTTTCATCCCTTCAGGGGTCGATAAATGAGAACCAAGCTTGCTTGGGAAATGAACACTGGGGGTTTCGCAAATCAGACTGCATGCACCTTAGGTGATGCAGTCTGATCTTAGGTTGCATGCACCTTAGGTCACGTGCATAGGTGGGCATAGTAGGCCTTGGCTCGCATGGGCTGTTGCGCCACTGAGCTTAGTTTTTTTATAAGGAACATTTTTTTCCAAACTGAAATTTTAAGCATCTTCTGTTATTGAAAAGTCCCTTCCGACTTTATTTAAAATAACCCTGTAATTATTTGCATTATTATTGATTATATTAATAATACAATTACAAATGGATTTCGATTATTTTGATGATTTCAAAAATTTATAACTTGAAAAATACTGGATGTGTTTGCGTGTCAGAAAAAAAAAATAATAATAATAAAGAAATATACTAAATCTTGAAACATTTTCTTAGTTTTTGTGTTAATGTAATCAAAAGTTTCATGAAAGTGTTTTGTCTTCATGTTTTGCTGCGTCTCGATATCACTGGAAATAATTTACATTTGTATGAAGGGGGGGGGGCAACAATGATGGATTAATATACTGTAAATAGTTTTCAAAGCAATTCGGTGTATAATATGGGCTCTTGATGAAAAACATTTATACTAAATTTCACAAAAACAAGTCAAGAAAATGAAATATTTTTACTTTTTTAATTAAATCTAATTGTACCCAAGAGTTGGAAATGAAAAATCTAAGATTTTATGAAAGGATAATTAGATTTGCATAGTTACATTGTATTTAATTAAAATATACTTTTGAATTTTGTGAATAATATCGATATAGAGAGAGACAAATCATTTTAGAAAATTCCTTTGTGTTTGTAGGAAATATTTCCACAACATCATAGCCAGTTAGTTACCAATTCATATTTCATTTCGTATTACATTTACTTACGTAATTTTGAAAAAAATGTATTCTATGAAAAGAGCCTAATTCATTTCTTTTCCCAAGATTCTTAAAGTTTTCATACAGAAGAAATAAGTTCTTGCTTTGAATATGCTTTTTGAAATTATTTATTGGAAGATCATTGTAAAGAATGATCGCTCTTTAGGGTAAAAAACCCCATTTATTTAAAATAAAAAAAAAAAAAAAATCCTCACTAATTCCAATAATAATGCTAATACACGAAGTTTCTTGTCGTAATTTTAAATTTCGCACTCTTTATTTGTATTGTAATGTTTCAAACCATTCGCTTTAAAAAAAGGTCTTTTTAAACTGAGTGCTGTAAAGAAAAATGAAATTGAAAGCTTTGACGCCACTTTCTCTTGAGAAAAATGAACGCAAATTAATAAATAATGCCGAAATAAGCAACCGCAGCGTTAAGTAATTAAATTTTTAGTTATTACCGTAGGAAGCAAATAAATCCTGTTCGTCCTCGTTGGATATGTTTGTTCTTTGTAAGCGCATTTATTGACTCCTTCTCGGGGGCATTAATGGTTTGATCACTTATTTATTAAACGCGCATAAAAAGCAAACGTGGCGGGTTAAAAAATTCATAACCTCTTCTCGTAAAACAAAGACGTGCCTATTGGAGAAGAAGACTTAGCGGAGGGCTTGCGTTGTTCTTTCGATAAGGTGTTGTGAGTATATTTAAGAGCGAAATAACTAAGTGCCAATTTCTGAAAATAGGAGTTTTCAAATAAGGTAATGTTAAGAAAGGTTGAGAAAATAGAATTTTGTAGATACTGAAAATACTTTATGCATGCATTTGGTAAATACCTCTATTAATATGTTTAATTTATCACTGCAAGAATGGCGTTAATTGTATGTAGGATTAATTGTATGTAAAAATTATATACGCATTATATTTGGAATCTTTAAATAATATGGTATACATTTTTGGCATTTCTTTAAAAGATTTTTTATCTTTTTTAATAATAATAAAAATATAAATAATAATATAATAGTAATAAGCAGTCATAAATGTGTAGCCGTAAAATATAATAGTATAATAATTAATTTGTTGTCATATAAAAAGAGCGGTTATATAATTGTTGCACGTGTAATTTTGGGAAACCTTAACATAAACAGGGTTTTTAGTATCTAGGTATAATTTTGATGTATGTTAAATAAGTTTTCTTGCCATCTACACGTAATTCTTTGGTTTGAAGTCCTGAAATTTTTGGCAAAGGAAAGTAGGCTGTTAGAATTTTACTATTTAATAAATGTACTACTATCTTCTACAGCTATTGGGATTCTGAACGATCTTAAAGTTTTCTCTGACTCGGTTAAGACGAAATCATTATAAATTAGCCCAGTTTAGTGTTATACGTAATCAGCATACTGTTTTAAAAGTGACATCGCATGTGTTTGTTCATGAATTACTAATGGGGGGAGGGAAGTCATGCTAAAGTATTCTGAAAACTGTCTAGTTATGGTTAAATTTCTTTTTAAATGAATTTTTAATAGAACGCCTCTTTTAGACTTTCAAAAGAGCAGAATCTAAATTTTGAACGCATTTTTTTAAATAAAAATAGAAGCTCGTATTTAATAACATTTGTATTCGTTAATTGTAATGAATTTTTCAAGTTTAGAAATATGGAAAAAATTACGCGTTTGAAACAGGAGTTAGTAATATATGTTCTCGATAAGAAAGTCATGGGGCAAGTTAATATTTATACTTGAATTGTTTGTTTGAAAAAGCTTCCAAAACTCATTCTTTAACATTAGTCCTTTGGAATGTTAACTTCTCCTCCCTAGGTTGTCTTTGAGAAATCTATTTAATATCGAATGTTATGTCAGTTCTAAAGCGTTATTGATGATGGATCGATGTTTTGATTGTCAAAATCGTGAATGGGCTGTTTTTATGAAAAAGAGTTTTGTATATCTCATGGATTCCTTGTAATCTGACATGGGTGGTCTTGTTGTGAAGAGTAGAAACTTGAAAAAGGTAGCTTTTCTGATGTCTCCTTTCGTAAATTCTGCCTTTGTTGTTTATCTACTCCCAGTCATTTAGTGGAAAACGATATACTCAAATGTTAATTCAGAGTCTTTAAATCGATTTTCGAAGTAAGGGTAATTACATACACGGGCTTATCCTTGTTTGCTTTCTAAAGGTCTTTGATGTTTTCTTGTCGGACAGTGCAAATGTGAACTCTGTACTTTTATCAATGAATTGATATATACATCAAAAAAGCAAAGTTGCTACATTTTACGTAGCAAATACGATTCAATTTTGTATGTTATCGACAAACGAAGTCAAATACAAATATTTCATAGACATTGTTTAAAAGAAACAGAACATTCGAAAACGTCATTGCATTTCATACAGTAATTTAAAACTTGATTTTTTATTGGAGCGTATTAACTATTTATGCGCAGCGTAGATTCGTATGGTTAACTGATAAAGAAGCAATCTACAACGAAATTTAAAAATGTTAATTTTTATGTTAGAAAACTATTCTAAATTTATTCGAGTGATATATTGAAATTTTCTTACAAAACAAACTTATAAGTGTGCAATATCTTTAAAGTGAAATTATCTTTAATTATATGGAATACGCGAGAGTAGTTATATGTGCATCCAAACAATAATTCAGTTTGTGCCTATAAAAAGTATATATATGCGTGTGTATGTTTCTTATTCTGTATAACACTAATTTTCAAGCCAAATGTTTTACAATTAAATTTTTATAATTGAGAGATTGAAACAAAATTGTACTTATTTGGATATATTTTGGGTTTATTTGATATGTAATTAATTATTTTTTTTTAAAAAAAAAATCTTTCGTTATTCTTATGTTATTCTTCATAAGATTTTGAAGAAATGAATTTCTGTCACTAATGCTTAACATTGTGCACAGCAAATAAAGTCTCGCTGTAAAAAAAAAGAGAGAGAAAAAAATACATCTACTATTCGAAATTTTTTGCCTGATAAATTTTATTAATTTTGACAAACATCTATGAAAACTTAAGAACAGTTTTAATATCTCTTTTACTGTGTTTTAATAATTGGCATTTTAAAGATAATTGTTATTTTATTTGAAACTTTTATGTTTTTGTGTTTTTAATATACATTTATAGAGTGATTCCTAATAGACTGTGTTTGATTTCAATTAATCGCAAATAACAATTTAGTAGTGAAACATCTATCGCGCGCGCGTCTTAACACTTTTATGTTTTTACTGCTTTTTTTAAACTGTTTTGTTGTTATTGGTATTAATTTAATGTTTTTTCACACTTTTTTTGTTTTACAGACCCTACTCTTATGAGACGAGTTTCCTAATGGGAAAGAACGGGAAGAACAAGCAAGTGGTGGATCAAGCTCAAATCGAATCTCGTGATAATGGCCAAAATGCCAAAGCCCCAGAGGAGTTTTTGACCTCTGACGATTTTCAAGTGGTTCATAATAGAAGACATCATTCAAAAAAATCTCCTGACGATCAAGAAGACAAAGTATTTTTGTCTAGATCCAGATGCAATTCGAGTCAATTTACTGATGGTGAAGAGGATTTAGTTGGCTGCCATTCGAGTTTCTGGACCGTTAGATCACAAAAGCTTTCTTCTGAAGATATTATTGAAACTGTCAGTAGTGCTGCAGTAAGCGAAAGTGCAATATCTTGCCGACAAGAAGCTGTTCATACATCCGAGAAATTAGAAACATCCAGCTCTTCCAATGGCTGTGTAGAGGTATTAGAAAATGGTTCTGGTGATTGCCTGTCTCAGGAGATTGAAAATTTTCAGAAATTAAGTCTAAATGAAAATGTGCCAAATGTAAATCAAACACCCGTTTCTGAAAGCTTGGAAAGTTCTTTGTCAGAAGGGAATGGTAAAAAGCTAATTCAAGAACTGGAATCTGAGGATAGTAAAGAAAAATTCTTGAACAAAGATCGAGACATTATTGTTAGTCAGATTGTTGGATTGGAAGAAAATGGCTGTAAAACAGAATCACTTGAAAAAGAAACTCAATTTTCTTTACAAATTGAAGGGACCAATGATACGCATATAAGTGCATCTGAAGAAGCTATAAGTGGCAGTGAAGACACGAATGAGGCAAAAACAGTCGGATCAGAATCTCACTCCGTAAAAACGCATGCCCAGAAGAAACAGGAAAAAAAGGCGCGCAATAATAAGCAGAAAAAATGTGCGAATGGCATTGGTTCATCAAAGATAGAAGGAAAGGTACGTACGAACAGCTCATCGTCTGACTTTTCTGAAGCCCATGCAGTTAATGAAGATGAAAGTAAGCACGAGAAAGACGATTGTAGCAAGAAAGATAGGAAACGACCAAACAAGAAGCAGCTCGCGGCTATCCACGAAGCTGTGAGGAAAGCGAAGGAAGAAGAAGAGAGACGTAAACTGGAGGCAGAAACTCAACGTAGACTTGCAGAGGAGGCTGAGAAACAGGCTCAAGAGATGCAACGACTGGAGCAGGAAAGGAAAGAAAAAAAGAAGCTGAAAGAAAAGCAGAAACGTGAAAAGCTGAAGGCAGAAGGCCGAATATTGCCCAAGTCCTTAAAACAATCTCGTGCACGTCTGGCTGCTACCCTCGAAGCCTTTCGTCAACTAGGCGTCGATGTGCCTCAGATGGGTGAAAAGAAGCCTCATGACCCTGCCTTGGGTAACTCTAAAACATCTAACAGGATGAGGTTAGATTCTTGTCAGTCTGATTCAGGCACCGTAAATACAACAGAGAGGCATAAATCGGAATCTTTGTCTTCTCAAGAATCTAATAAAGACAGTCTTTCAGATTTACCAAGTAGTTTCGACTCAAAAGAATCATGGGACCTCAATGAAATTCGAGCAGTAGAAATTATGGCCGTTGAATCGGACGTGGGACACTATAGTTGCTCAGAAGAATCGGATGCCATTGATGAAGAACGTTCCACATTTGGTCCACCTAAAGCCAAGGATATAGTTGCGGCCAAACTCAAAGATTCTCTTGAGAAGTCTAATCTTGCCAAATTTAAAACAGGTAATCCCAACACTATTGTATCTGAAGAGAAAAAGGACTCCGCTCGATTGAGATCACCTGTTATCTGCGTGTTGGGACATGTTGACACCGGTAAAACTAAACTTTTGGATTATATCCGAAAAACACATGTCCAGGATTCTGAAGCTGGAGGGATCACACAGCAAATCGGAGCAACTATGATTCCGCAAGATGCTTTGAAAGAAAAATGTAAAATGGTAAAAAATTTCTCTTCTCTTGAATTAAAAGTACCTGGTTTGCTTGTGATAGACACTCCTGGTCACGAATCGTTCCGTAATTTGCGTTCTAGAGGAACGTCTGTCTGTGATATTGCAATTTTAGTTGTAGATATCATGCATGGTTTGGAGCCCCAAACTCTGGAATCTATCAATCTTTTGAAGAAGACTAAAACTCCTTTTGTGGTCGCTTTAAATAAAATAGATAGAATTTATGGATGGAAGAGTGACAAAGATGAAGACATTGAAAATGTAATCAACAAACAGAATCCTACTACTTTACGAGAATTTAAAAAGCGTAGTCAGGATATTGTACTCCAGTTTGCAAATCAGTGCCTAAATGCCGTTTTGTTTTATGAAAATATGGACCCTCGAACCTTTGTGTCAATGATCCCGACATCAGCCATTTCAGGAGATGGAATGGGAAATCTTTTGAGCTTGATTACTCAACTAACTCAAAGTTTAATGCATAAAAGACTGACTTTCTCCCAAGAGTTGCAGGCAACTGTGTTGGAAGTGAAAGTCATTCCAGGTTTAGGAACTACAATCGATGTAATTCTAGTCAACGGGTCTCTTCATGAAGGCGATACTATTGTTCTTGCTGGTCATGAAGGGCCTATTGTTTCTCAGATTCGTTCCCTTTTGATGCCCCGCCCTCTGAAGGAATTGAGAGTCAAAAATGCTTATATTGAGTACAAAACTGTAGAAGGGTCTCAGGGAGTGAAGATCACTGCCAAAGACCTCGATAAAACGGTTGCTGGTTTACCTTTATTCGTTGCCAAGAACCATAATGAAATAGAGAATCTTAAATTGGAAATGACTGATCTGTTGAACCAAATTATCAGCAATGTCAAGATTTCGGAACGAGGTGTGTTTGTCCAAGCCTCTACCTTAGGGTCTTTAGAAGCTTTGCTGGAGTACCTGACCTCTTCATCCATCCCTTATTTCGGTATGAAAATAGGACCTGTTGTGAAAAGGGATGTAATGAAAGCTTCCATCATGTTGGAGCATGACAAAATGTACGCGACCATCCTTGCTTTTGATGTAAAAGTCGAAAAAGATGCCCAAGATTTGGCAGATTCTCTTGGTGTCAAAATCTTTTCCGCAAACATTATTTACCACTTGTTCGATGCTTTCGTGAATTACAGAGACGAGGCCATGAAAAAACGAGAGGAAGTAAAGCATCACGTTGTGTTCCCCTGTATTCTGAAGATACAGTCTAAGGATATTTCGATCTCTGATCATACCATTGAGCTCAATGTGATGGTAGAAGCTGGGAATTTGAGAGAAAATACTCCATTATGTGTTTCTACCAAAGGCAATCTCGATATAGGAGCTGTCTCGTTAATTGAAGTTGACCACCAGGTAGTGGCGTGTGCCAAAGAAGGGCAGGAGGCCCGCATCACCATTGTACTCAAAGAAGAGGCCCTGTCTAAAATGTCTACTATTAATTTAGATGACGAAGATTACCTCATAAGTCGTGTCACACGTCAATCCATAGAACTGTGCAAGGAATATTACCGCGATGAGTTCGACGAGACCGACTGGCACTTAATGGGAGAACTGAAGAAAATGCTTCATGTGCATGCATAAAAAAGTGTAACTATTATGAGTATGATAGCAGTCTGGATGTAGAAGTGAAAGCGTGGATTAGATTTTGCTGACCCTTTTTTTTTTTAATCTTCGGCATTGGTAGTGTCTCGCTTATTAAATACTTCTAGAAATAACTTGAGCCTCTTATGATTTTAATTAATTTTTTTTTTACTGAAAGACATATTATATAAATATGAATATTTCGTAAATGGTAAATGAATGATGATTTTGAAATTGTTGCAGGTTCTCAGTATTTAAGGACATAATCAAATATATAAGTTGTAAAAAAAATCAATATATTTTTCCCAATTTCTCTTTCAAGAAAATTCTTTAATATTGATATATAATTACTTTAACTGTTTTATTTTTGAAAATTATTCATAATCTTTTAAGTTTGTAAAAAAAAAAAAAGTCTCAAGAGTACTAAAAATTATCTGCAATTGCACGTAACAATGAATCTTATTTAATTTACTTGATTGAAAAATTTAGTTTGTGTCATTAATAGGCGAGATTTGTCGATGAGACGATTTCCAGTCTTTTTGCACTAGTTTTTAAATGATGTTTGGAATGCTCTATTTTTACATGCCAAAAGTTTTTCTATATTAAAAGACCACTATTGTGATACAAAATGTTTCATCTTTCAAGTCATGCTTGACTTTAAATAAATTGTTTCTTTTGTGTTGTGAACATATCAATTGCATCTATGTTCCTACTGCTCACTAACTCCCTCCTGAAAATGATTTTGGGAAATTGCAGTTTGACTCGTATTTGATTTGTTCGTTCAAATCTGTTTGCTTACTGCTGTAGTGTTTCTTGGTTTATATCTAATACTCTTTAGCTACTATTAAAGAGGACATTTTTCTTTTTTCTCCCATCTTATATTTCTTTTATTTTAATAGCAAGGCTATTTCAGATTACTTTTTTTTAATTGTTTTTGTCACGCAGCATTGTGTTCGGCGTTAGTACATAATTGTATTTTTTTTTTTTTTGTATGGTTTTTATTTGAGTGTTCTGTGTGTATGTTTCTGTGAGTAAATTTAGTGTATCATTAGCAGTGATGCTTCATTTGCTAATAGTCTTTCAGGGTTTGTCATTTTTCCCTAGTATTGTGCACTGCCTTCAAAATTATTTTGTAGTCATTATATTTTATGTTAAACTTCCCCCCTTTTTTAATGTTAATTTCCCGCTCCTCCTAACAAAAAAAACTTTGAATTTCATCGGTGGTTAGCTGATTCACTTAACTTGTTATGATCTCGATAGAGCATTGAATGTTTTGTGAATTCACACATTTCAATATTCACTTTGAAATTCAATATAAAACGGGTTTATTTGCAATTTGAAAAAAAAAAATATATATATTTATGATTTCTATGAAAATTGTTTTATCATTAGTTATAATGTATAAATCTGTTTTGATTTTTTTTTTTTAATATTTCCTAAGGCTTGGGAAATATCATTAATGAGCATAAAACTATGTATGAAAAATCTTAAATGTATCGAAGGAATAATTTTGTTTCTCTTTCTATCAGGGAATTTTGGATATTCAAATGTTGAAAATGATCTTTTTGAAATTTCCTTAAAATTATTTTAGAGTGTTATTATTTGCATTTTTTGTAATTTTTCCTTCATATTTTTGTTGAATTTTTTTTTTTTTTCTTGTATTCAGTGGAATGTATTGTGTTCTGTGTGTTGGTAAGAGCTGTAACATTGTTGAATAACTGTATTTTTTAGAATATTACAAAAAAAAAAAACCCCAATAAAAATGTTAAAACAATATTTTGTGTTTTGTTTTCTTAATTTTGCTTGTTTTTATTATGCTTTAAAAAAAGTTATTTTTAAATGACAGCAAGTCTGCTGAGAACCAAAATTGATTAATATTTACAAAGACTCGGCAACAACTGTTACTATTGTGTATACAAGGTGGACTGTTAAATTCCCAGACTGCGCATGACCTAGCCGTTAGGCTTGGTGTGAAGAAATGGAAATGCAATATAGTTGACCTTCTTCCTTCCGGTGCTGGTGGCACGTTATTCAATCCCTCTATCTAGTTAAGTATTTTTTTTATCCTTGTTTGAGTAAGACGTGTCGAAGTGCCACGATCATGATAAGCGTAAAAATCAAGCTACGCTTAAATTTGAAATTCGTTATAATTTAAAAAAAAAAAAAAATTCCATCTGAATGTTTTAAATTGTTTAAAGAATGTTTGGAGATCCATTGCACGTCACACAGTCAAATTTTGAATAGCACACATGATTTTCAAAGATCGGGAGGTTTTTAAAGATGATTAACGTTCTTGTAGATCTTTGACATCAATAACAGGTGATGGGGATCGTTTTTGTTCGATATTAATTACATCTTCCTTATTGAATGGGTACCTAGAGGCCAAACGGTAAAACACAGCAGTACTGCATTGAGTTCCTTAGAAAGTTTAGATAAAGAGTAAGAAAGAAAAGGTAAGATTTGTGTAGAGCAACAACACGCGCGCGTTGATTTTGCACCAAGACAACGCCTCGGTGCATGTTGTGCTCTGTGTAAAACATTTCTGGGAGGACAAACGCATTACTGTACATCCACTGTACTCGCCAGATCTGGAACCATACGATTTCTACCTTTTTTTTTCAAGGGAAAAAATGTATCGATGGGAACACATTTTCTGTCTGTAGGAGAAGTGAAGTTAAAAACGGCACACTTGCTGAAGATGGTGACACCTAATTAACCGCAGCACTGCTTTGGACGGTGGAAAACGTTGTATGCAGCTATGTATTGATTGGGATTAAATGGTATTTGTGCATTGTTTTCAATAAAACCAATTTATAAGACTAGTCTGGTTACTTAATTATCACAGTATTATTTCTATACAATGTGTCCTCGTTAATTGATTTAGTTATAAATTGCGAGCTTTGTCGCCAACTATCTTCGCTTTTTTTTTTTGTCTCAGTGTTACCGAACAATTTATAAGCATCAATCCGACTTGAAGATGAATTTTTCCTTAAAGTACAGATATTTTATTGGAAATTAAGTAATTTTTATAATGTTTTATATTTTGTTCCATATTAACTATTTACTTTTCGATCGCGTCTTGGCTACTCATTCTTTGATTCAAGTGAACATCTGTTAACCTAATTTCCTGTACTTGAATAAGAACAAGTCAAAATTATAGTGGAAATAGTTCTTAAAATTGTGTAGTAAAATTAAATCAGTTTCTTTAAAAAAACAAATATTTTTAAAGATTTCCTAATTCTTTTGTTAGTAAATTTTTGATTCTTTTGTACAGTTATCAAAAAAACAAAGCACATCCTCAACTTTCTGAATTTGTGGCTATGATTTAATTGTACGGGATGATATCCGGCATTCTAGGGTTTAAGGTTCATCTGGTTGGCAGTTGTTAAGAATTCCCTAACGAATTCTCATTGTAACCTCCACAGGGCGTCTGAAGCTTATGTAAGTAGAAACTTTATTCTTTGTTGTCTCTGTACTTTCCGAATGTAGATCAGCAAGCTTTGAAGGTGTCCAGGCCTTATAATACTGGATAAAATTGTCGGAAATAAACCTTCAACTTGCTTTTACCTCAGTTTTCTATCTCGCCTGAAATTTCCGCTAATCGAAGTATAGGCAGATATCGATGCTATTTAATCATACCGCCATTGAACGTGTCACATCTATTTCCATTACGCTTTGTATAAAGTTCTTTTCTCTTATGGCATCAGTTCTTTGCTTAATATATAAATGCATGTGACTGCTTATTAGAGAGTTTGTGGATTATTATATTGTGGCTGTTTCTTAAAATGTTAGCATGATTGAATGTTGGATTAATATGTTTAAATTTGGAAATTTAACTGTTTGTTTTAATGTTAATAAATTTAATGTTTCAAGCTTTGATTTAATGGTTCTTGAGTCTCATTGCGTGAATGATCGCGGATTAATATCATAATCTGCATCATTAGGTTATGGGCCTCAACATTCTCCAGAACCATTTTTTAAAATTAGTCTGAAATTAAGAAATATGTACCCTAGAAAATCTCTATTATAAAATGATTTCTGAGTAGGGGCAAAACGATGCAAGTTGAACGTATTACCCCGCACTGACATATAATAACTACCACCTTAATAGATCATGACTGCTGAGACAAAAGGTACAGAACAGCCACCGTCAGAAGATTCTGGTAATAAAAGAGAAACAGGATTTCGAAACCCGTAGAAACCGTGCATTTTCAACCATTTATTTGAATAATACTAATGATTTAAAGCCCCTTAATATTTAATACGACTGATGGAAAAGAAGCATGGGACATCCTGCACAAACATTTCCAAACTGATAGTAGAGCTAGATTAATTGGTCTACTCGATACATTTTTCTCATGTGGCCGCGGTAGCCGAGTGGTATAGGTTTCGGATCGTGGCTTGCCTTATCACGTGTTCGAGCCCAGTACCACTAAAGACCCGCCGTGTAGGGCAGCGATGCACGTTAAATCTGTCGAGAGCTGAAAGGTCCTCCCGTTGGTGTGGTGTGGTAGTTAGGAGAGGGGGTGCCAGCTCAGGTGTCGTCCACGTCACTTGACCATGGTTCAAAATTACGTGGTCCTTCGCCAAAAGCTCTCGTGTAGCTGAACTGTGCGACGTTAATATTCAATCAATCAAAAATTTTTCTCATGTAAAATTCAAGAAGGAGAAATGATTGAACTTCTTGCTGCAAGACTTCGGAAAATAATTAATGATCTTGATCGTGACGAAAACATTTCAGAAAAATATAAAGCTTTCCAACTGATAAGATAATTGGACCTATAATATAATAAGACCTATTGAATTTCAGCCTACCGTGCAATCGATCTACAGATGGGAAGATTCAAATTTCACCTCCGATCAAGTATTAGAAGAACTTATCGCGATTATATTACTATGCAATCGTGACAACAGATTGACAGAAGCGGGCTCACTCCTGCCACCCGTCTACAGCGAAGCGTGGGCCAAATAGGGAAAAAAAGGGAATGCAAAAGGTATCCCTAGGACACCATTTTCCTCCTTACAGGACGCCGCACACGGCAAACATGCGGGTTGGGAAACTAACGACGTTAGTCGAAAACAAATAAAAAATCTGAATGTTTTGAAAAAATGAAACTAAATTAATGCAATACAAAATGAATACAAAAATATGTTATAAATAACAAATAATTATTAATCTAATCTAAATAAATAAGTTCATAATTTTTTCAATGTTTGATGACAACTTATGTATCTGTGGTCTAAACGGGAAAAGAAAAAAAAAGGATGTAGTGAATGACAAGAATGAGGGTCGAAAATAGAGAAGGATCTCTAGGGCACCTCAGGGTTGTGACACCTGTACTCACCTAAAGAAGGTGAGCCCCTGAAGGGGAGAATTTGAGAAATCAGCATGAGTTTCAATAATATCAGCATTTTAAGTCTACCTTATTGCAATATTGATGAAAGTATAAATGTTTGAAATTTCGCTCAGCTAGTGTTTTTTTTTTTTTTTTTTTTTGATGGATGCGTTATTGATTTAAAAATAAAGGAAGAACTGTTAGAAATCATTCTCATATTCAGAATATAACTTCCGAAGAGCTAATATTTTAAACGTACTTATATAGATGTTTTGAAAAAACTTGTTATCATTGGAAAAGTTGGTTTGTCTTGCATGATGGTGCACCTACTATGATCGGTATTACTAAAGAAATTGTTGCAAGATTAAAAGAAACAGGTAAACAGTATGACAATAATAATTCTGAGCATTTTTCATTGTATTATTCACACACACACCAAGTACTGTTCTCCAAAGTTTTAAACATAGGGCATGTTTCAAAAATGGTCACCATAATTGTAAATTATATTCGAGAACACAGACTTAAGCATCACCAAGTTGCTTCATTTCTGGAAGGTATATAAAATGAATACAGCGATCTACCGTATTATATAGAAATTCAATGGCTTTCAAATCATGAAGTGTTAAAATGATTCTCTTCATATTGCTGAACGAAGTTATAATTTTCTTGGAAACAAAAATATAATGAATGGGCTGAATTAAAAGGTGGACAATGGATAAAGGACCTGGCTTTCCCAGTTGATATTACAAGTTATCTTAATTAACTTAATTTTAAGCTTCAAGGCAGAAATAATGTTGTTAAAACTGTATTTGATAAGATTAAAAAATATTACTTTGGCGAAAATAAATAGAAAAAGAAAACTTGTCTCACTTTGAAAGCTCCAATATCTGTTAATTAAATCCCATAAATTAAAATTTACTGAATACGCTACAAAATTAAATAGTTTGAAACGGAATATTTTTTTTTATTAGTTCTAATTTTAAAACCTGTAAGCTATATAATTTCGCACTTTTACTTCATCTCTATCCATTGATATTGAAATTGTTGATGGAAGCTTACAAGTAACCTAATTGAAATCCAATGTGATTTCTTGTTGAAGCAAAAATCTATGGAAGTTGTAATTCTAGATTTTTATACATATTTATCAGAGTAGATATCTTTTTCTTAAAATTTATCGCATTTGTTATGCGAATAATGGCTATGTTCGGAAGCACTTATTCATGAGGGCAATTATTTTCTTTAATGAAAAATTCAGAAAGATTAAGATTAGCCCCAATCACAACATCTATCGTCAATTTTACAAATTACATCAGCTCAATATTTTTAATCAAATCTTGATGACTTGCTTTGTGAAAAAAACGGTGTCAAATATCTTCTTAAAAGTAATGTTAAATAGAAATTCTCAAAATTTTTTTTGTCTTTTTATAAAAAATATATAAAATATGTATGATTTAAGTTAAAAAAAAAATAACATGAAATATAAAATGGCTGCTAATGTATAATGTACAATACATAGAGCTTTACATCGAGTCTTACAAATGCATAATACATTATAAAAATTGTATTTTATTGATTTTTTGAAGATTGTAAACACGCGGTCTCCAACTTATAATACAGTTATATAATAAATTACAGTTCACACAAAAACGAAAATACATCCTTTTATAGTTAATCGAACTAAATTGTAACTTAATCTTTTAGTCGCCAAATCTGGAAATGGGATTTGGAATTAGTTGCCAGATGCGGGATGCAATCTGAAAATGGGAAATCGTTAGTTCTGATGATCCTGATCAGGACAATGGAACAAAATTATTGTATTGTCATCGGTCCTGGACAAGTGAGCAAAATTTCGAATCAGTCTAACCTTTTTAAGTGGGTACAGATTGAATTCAAAGATTGCGTTACATACAAGTGAAGCTTATAAAAGAGTGTTGAATAGCCCATGTGGCCCGTAATGTAATACGACTTTGACACCCTTGGTCTACACTAATAAGAAGGATGAAGCAGGTGACATAGTAAGATAAAAAGCTCGTTTAGTCGCACATAGGTTTAACCAAATTAAAGGAATTAATTAGGATGAAGTTTTCTCTCTCCAAACATCAATTTTTCATTTTTACCATACTGATCAGTTTGTATCATTGCAGCTATACTCGAATCGACATAGCGTGCATATTTATATGCAAATTTTAAAGAAAAGGTTTTCATGCGATAACTAAAAAGTTATGAAGATTTGAAGCATCCCGATCATATTTGCATTATTTATAAAGCCCTCTACGGCCTTAAGCAAAGCGGACGTGAATGGTTTCATGAAATTTCAAGTGTTTTAGAAGAGCTAAATTTCACTAAGCTTAAATGGGCTCTAATGGTGTCTTTCTTCAACCTAACATAGTATTACTACTTAAAGTTGATGATATCGTAATTTTAGGAAAAATCGATTTCTTTGTACGAAAGACCATCGAAATCTTAGAAAGCAAATTTGATCTTAAAGATTTCGGAAAAATTAAAACTCGACGTAATTTCCAATTTTCAGAAAATAATGGATACATTTCTTTCTGCCAAACTCGATACATACTAGAAATTAATATACGTTTTTCTAAATTTTACCCTCCAATATCATCATTGCCGATTGCCAAGGGAATAGTATACTCGAAATCTCAAAGTCCATCAA
>BMAV01001438.1:0-24445 GCA_019973955.1 Trichonephila inaurata madagascariensis | reverse complement strand
TATTTTTAATTTTTTTTTTTTAATATCAAATTACTTAATTTCGAATCGTTTTGATATTTTTTTTTTTTAGAACCCCTTACCCCCTTTAGAACCCCCCCTTTGAATATTAATTTTTTTGGGGGGTTGGGGGGAAGGGGACAGATGTGACTGTGAAATGATGCTTATATAATGCTATATAGCAGGGTGGAACCCGGGCTTCCATTAGGTCCTTGTGGGCCTTCATAAAATCTAGTATTGTTTTAATCAAAATTAATTATATAGATTACACAAAAATTTTTTCAAATCAATGGAATTAAATAAAGAAAGTATGAATGTATGTATGTTTCAATGACTACTTGTAGGAATGCTTATTTGTACATTTCAAATGTTAGAACACCACCTAGTGCAACACTGCCACACCACCGCACATGTTGTATGAACTCTACACAAAACTATTTTCTTACTATAGGGTGTTTCTAAATGAATATCGATTTTTAACGCTTTAAATATTTATTATATAAACTTTATAATTATACATCGAATAAAAAGGTAACTGAAACATTTTTTACCTACAGTTTTTACAAAGTTCAATGTAGCCCCTTTTTAATCACGACACCATCAAATCGATAAGCGGTTCATCCTAACTTTGTTCAGTGTGTCTGAGATAATTTTTTTAAAAGCTGTTCAACCCTGTGTCTTTTCGGAAGATCGCGGTAGCGGAGGTACGTACACACAACCTTAATCAACCCTCATAGAAAAAAATCACATGGTGTCAGATGGGGGTGAACATGGGGGCCGCAAAAAAGTTTTTATTGTGTATTTGGGCGGGGATTGGTCGGGAAATAAGTTCAACCAATCGTGTACTGAGAGATCCAGTGAGGGGTCAACTTTTTGGGTCCAAATGAAATTATCGGGTTACTTTCTTCCGATTGAGGGAATAGTCGTTGTAGAACAAAGATAGACTCTGAAGTTGGTTGGTTTTCGAAAAAAAAAGGTACACTTTTGGATGTGGCAAAAAACTCAATTTGGTGAGTCTCGTTGTTGACAGCCGGGTTAATATAAATCCACTGCACTTTAAAAGCAGATTCTTTTTTTGAACTGGAGAACACAAAACTTTTTCTGTTCACTAGTCGCCATTTTTTTCACGCGCTGATTGGGGGGGAAGGGAAAAAAAATTAAAGGAACGTTTTGCCCCAAAGCCCCACAAAGACAGCTAAAAAAATTTTTTCAATTGCTCTTTCATACTTAAAAGTTATAAGTTATACATAAGTTAAAAGTAAAATTACTTAAAAGTTATACTTATAAGTTATAAGTATAACACTTAAAAAAGGGGAATTAAAGTACTATAAAACATTAAAATTTTTCAATTGGAAACACTCTGTGTTATTGTGGTATTGAGATTCCATGTACGCTAAAACATTTTTTTCACATGAATGGAATTTAAATATTTATTTGAGTTTTATTATTTTTTTTTGTTGTTTTAGTTAACAATTATGTATCAAAAGACGGTTGTAGTTTTTATCTTATACACTGCTGGCCCTGTAAATGCAACACCAAAAAGACAAGAGATAGCCCAACAAAATTTATTTTGTAGAAAAATTTGACAAGTACAAATGATTAATTTTTATGAATTCTTTGAAGTGTGGTTCCTGCCAAAATAAGTACCCAAAACCATTGTTGGAAGTCACCCTCCCACACGCCTCGGCTTTGATTCAAATTTTTGGATGGTTCGGGGGGTTTTAGCGCCAACAGCTTCCACATTGCCAAAGTTGATCTAGTGTGGCAGCTGGGTGTGTAACCCGGGCAATCGTTGAGCAACCATGGACCACATGTTTTCCCCCAAAAGATCCGGAGAGCATCCGGCCGGGAAAATTCAATCGGTAATTGACGAAAAACCCTTTTGAACAATAAGTGCCACATTTGCGCATTATCCTTTTTAAAAGGCGGGCCATGCCCTAAAAGGTGGAAGGAAAACGTTCCAACACCTAAAAAGAGTAGTGGGGTGTTTGTACCGGCAATGCGTACTAGGGGAGTGCAGGTAACCAATACCGTCCCATACCATAATCCCCGGTGCGGGGACCAGTGTGGTGGTGCCCACTGTTCAGCACCCCTCTCCCACGGTTCTCCGCTCAATGACCATTGTGGTGTTCCCGGGGAGATTGTCGTCGGTAAGGACAACTTCATTCCATTCTCCCACCCACCCCTTTTTTTCATCTACCATTGGCGGCGGAGACCGGGTTCTGTGTCGGGTAGCCCCAATGGACGTTTTGCGGACGCCCGTCTGTTAAACGGCTCGAATGGTACGCGCAGACACAGAATGATGTGTTACAGACTCTGTCCTGCGGTTCGTGATGTGACTGAATCCGTACCCCATGCCCTTTGCATGTCCTCGTAAAGGGGTCCCCGGGTGGATCTATCGCCCATTTTATCCGAAAAGGGTAAAAGTTTTTTTTGGTTTACCCCAACATGACTACCGATTTTCTAAAAGATAACCACAATCTGGTAGGCCAGTATCCTTCCTCTGCGAACCGGTACAATAAAAACCTGATCACTGTTTTCTACGGACAAACTGATCGTTTTTTGAAAAACAAAAAAAAACACAATTTTGGAAATCAAAAAACCAAAAGCACTTGGGGCCAGCCCCGTGATTTTGGCGGGGCTAAAATTCAATATTTGGTTTCTCACCCCGCTAATGCTTTGTAATTTATTTGCATGCTTCCTTCGGGGGTTGCATTTACGGTGGCCACAATGTATAAATCGGGTTTTTTAAGACACGTCCGTATAACCCCATTGGAAAATCTAGTCTTTGGGTTTTTACTTATTCTATGGTTTTACGAATACTTTTGTTTTTTTCTCGAGAAAGAAACCCTTTTCATAAGAATTTTTTAATATTGCCCCTTTAGGGAATACGAAAATATTGCTTGCGTTGATTTTTTTGTCAAATAGTTTAAATAAGTATTCAATTTTTTCAATATTTCTATAAATGCACCAAATTGTTAAATTGAACGAAAACTATGAAAATTTCATAAAAAAACGTATTTTAGATGCATTATCCTGTGGGCCTCCTTTATTACTACCTTATTTACATGTGGCCAATGGTAAAAATATTCTCCCCCCTGACATATAGTGCGTTTTAAACAGTAGTTTATCATTTGTAAAACAAACCATTAAGTAAACCCCAACTACAGTAATTATTCATCTATTGTGCTTATTGATTTCTAAATAATTTTTTTTTCGTGTATGTAATTGTTTTAAAATCATTTATACATAAAAACAAAAAAAAAAACTTATTAATTGTCAATAAAATTTCAAAATCCTTAAATATTGGAATGAAAAAAAAAGGTTACATTGCAGCATTTGAAAACTAATATTTGGAGAAATTTTTTCCCCAAGGGAAAATTTCGCTACTTGCCCCACACTTGTGTACGGGTAGGTGGTGAAAGTGTTCCCCGACAGTTCAGGACGATTGAAATGGCAAGATGCTTGGAAAATTGATCTCGTTTGGAAGGCAAGATATGATTTCATTTTTGGGGAAATAATGTGTCCCCAACTGCCATTCACTGTCAAATCTTGAAAGTTTATGGTGAAGAAGAAACAGAAAAAAATGTAGCGAAATGGTATTTTCTTTTCAATCAGGTAGACAGGATGTCGAATACCGCCAAAAGGCAGGGAGTGGCCAGCCAAGTTCTTCAAAACACGTTTAAGAAATGATTCAAAAATTGACGGAAACTCTGAAGGAAATTTGTTAGAGCCGGGGGCTGAGCTATGGTAGCATGCAGCATATCGTATCAATGTACTGCGATATTCCAAGAAAATGGTGGAAAACATCCCCGAGACCTGGCTGAAAGTATGGCCTGATTTCTACCAAGACGGGTTAAACGTTTGTTCTGCGTTCTGATAAATGCCTAAATACACTTGGTGATTACGTCGAAAAGATGAAACATATATCTTTAATTTCCTTTTGCATTGTTTGTCTATTGTTTTAAAAATTTCTTTTTTTCTATTTGAACCTTTTTTCTGATCCCCTTCAAATTTTTTAGAAATTAAATATCATGTTCCGTTAAGAGTCTGACTGAGTTCACTGTTGGGTAATATATCCCCTTTATATAACATATAACGCCGTATACTATTAAGGGAAGGAAAACTTATGCTTTGAGACATGTTTATTTTTTTTAAAAACCCTAACAAAAAAAAAAAGGTTCGTTCTCTTTTTAAAATTTAAAGCCTTTTATTTTTCTAATTTATTTATCGCCATTATAAACCAAAATATTGAAACTTTCCCAATTAACCTCAGTAAAATTTCGAATTTTAATTCTTTTGCATAGTTTGTACTCTTTTTCCCCCAAAACAAAAAAAAGATCATATGTTTCGTTTCTTCTTGGAAAAGGGGGTATCACTATTTGTACACGGGAAAAAGTTTTTAATGAAGGAAAACTTTCAGGCTTACGTTGAATTTACGCATTCCATTTGTTGGCAGGCCCCATCAAATCGTCTTAATTTTTACGTTGCCCAACTAAAAGGGCCGGGGAAATTAAAAAAAACTTTTTTTATTAAATTCTGAGGATTTCAAAAGTGTTTCTGTTTAGTGAAATTGTTTTCTATATTTGGGGATTCACGTATGTTTCAAAATTTTTTCTTATACAATAACTTTCAACTTTTTTAACATTTTTAAATATTTTTTTCTCACCCACATTGTTCCAATAAAAAATTTAAAATCACCATAGATAATCCCTTAAGACCTCTGGTCTCAACGGAGGGGATAGATAATAAACTTTGAAACTTTTTTTAATAACAACCAGAATCCTTTTATTCCCAAAAGAAAAATCTTTTTTATTATTATTTTTATTTTCGCCTACGCATCTCTTTCTCGTTCACTTTCTGTAGTTAGTGGAAACAGGTTGCATGATGATATTAAAAAAAGTAAATACAATGTTAAAAAAAAGAAAATGAAACCTAATGAAAAAATTTGCATGAAAGTTTCACTTAAAAAACGCGCCTAAAAAGGTTTTAATTCAAAACTAAACGCGAATCATCGAATCATAGCACAATTTTGGACTAAAAGGGGAAAAACACACAGAATAGCGTAACTCACCCCAACCAGACGCTTTAAAATTCACCCCCCGAAGAGGCGACCAAAAAAGTTATCACTTCAAAAAAAACCCTATACTCTTTATGGAAAATAAAACCGTTCCTTGTTTATTTATTTGGGATAAATTTAAAAATTGAAAAAATCACCATACTTTTCGAGACCGGGACATTTATCTCAATTTTTCTCCCTCTCATCCCCGAAAATTCAAAATCAATCAAATCCCAACCAGTTCAGAAAGTTGTATTTTTTTTAAAAAAAGTTATATATAGAAAAAAAAGTAGGTACATATGATGGCAAGTAATATAAAAATTAAGTCAATTTCTAATTAGTCAACAAACTTTTTTGTTTTAGTTACTTTTTTTTATATAATTACCATTTATATGTATATACAAAGACAATTTATTCATTGAATATTAAGTCCCCTGGTCAGTACACGGGGGCTTTCGGTGACTGACCCGAATTTTTTTAAACCCTGGCAAATGCGTGGACGACACCAAAGGGGCCCCTTTACCACACCAACGGGAGGACGTTTCGCTCTCGACAGATTTAACGTGCATCGCTGCAACACGGGGGCCTTTAATTTTACTGGGATCAAACTCGTGACAAGGCAAGCCACGATCCCTACCTAACCCTCCTACCGCGGCCACTATACTTGACGATCCCCTATTAAGTGAAAAAAAGAAAGTGATTTTCCGGCAATTTTCCATTTTCTTTTTTTATTTATGGGTTGCAATATTATTTTTTTTTTGTTACTATTTATTCATTCAATAAATTTAATTATTCCCAAAAAAATTCAAATAAAATCTATCATTCTCTTCGGCCATCCCGGTGAGATTCGAGCCCCCAGTCTTTGGGTTAGAAATCCCAAAGCCTATATTTAGCTAAAGGGACACAACCCGTGGTTTTCCTTTTTTAAATATGGTCTTTTACTATTATTTTTTTTTGATATTATTTATTCATTAGATATTAAAATTTTAATGAATTACTACTTAAAAAAAAGGGAAACATAAAGTGTCAAACCCACAAATTAAAAAAATTTTTTTTGAACTTGATGGATGCTAAAAAAAATTTTTTGGGTTTAAAAATTTTAAAAAAAAAAAAATTTTAAATATTTTATATATATATTAATAATATATATATATATATTAAAATTTATATATATTTTATATATATATTTATATATATATATATATATATATATATATATATAATATATATATATATATATATATATATATATATATATATATATATATATATATATATATTATATTATTTTTTTTTTGTTTTTTTGTAGGGGGGTGTGAACTATGGGAGGGAAATTTGGAAAAAAGCTAGCCCGTTGAAAATTTTGAACATTATTACTATTGGTTTATATGACAAAATATGAAATATTCCATATTAAAAACCACATTGACCCCCTGCTGACTAAAAAAACTTCATCGTCACATTCACAAAATTGGAGAAAAGTTCCCCCATTCAGTGTTGTCTTAATTGCCCTGAAAAATTTAAACCGATACGGCGAATTCTTTCTGAGGGATTTCACTTTGATTTCCGACTCTTTCGCACCGATTACTATTATAGATATTTCCCTTCTTTTCCTAATTGCTAATGATATTCGTCGGCGGGAATATTGCTGAGGAGCACTAAATAAGATTTGGTCCAGAAGGCCTTTGATGGGGGGGGGGATAGGTAACTTTGAGCTGGGTAAAAATTTGTCTTCTGTTCTTGGTATTGTTTGAGAAGGATAAAGAACACAGGGGTCGGCAAACCGTGGCTCTTCATTTTTCTAGCTATATGAATTATAATAAAAAATATTTACATTTCCTAAAATGAGTCATTTCTCCTTTATAATAATATTTTGAAAATATTTACCGTAAATTCCGGCGTATAACACGCACTTTTAACACAAAAAACAAGATCGAAATTTACATTGTTAATGACGATTTTTGCATATTTCGGGAGGCAGGAACCATTGAATCTGATAAATGCAGCGCGCCCAACACCGTCAGTATTTATAACTTTATACTATTTCGTTAATTCTGATTTTTTCCCCTGTAAAATAATGGAGTTTTTAGTTTTCTACGAAAATAATTAGAAACAAGTATTTTGTAACTTCTGTTAGATAGTTTTTTTTTTCATGTTGGGAGTTGGAGATACATCTGAGGGATGCCCTACTCTTAGCCAGTGACTGTATTATGTTCAATTTTCAATGTAGCTGGAATAATCTCCCAAAATATTTATAGGAGAATCAAAATCACTCAGGTCCTCGCTCACATATCTAGGAAAACTAGATCACAAACTTTTGAAAGAGCACCGGCGAAAAAGATGTGACGGTAACATTCATATGTCACATGAAGAAATATCTGATACACACACACAACTCCCACATTCAAAACAAAAAACTAAGAGAAATATCACCAGGAACTTGGAACAGAAGGTTATTTTTCCTCTTGGCAGGACATCAAGAAAATATCATTAAAATTCTGTAATGCATTATACGAAAAATCCATGTCCTTGAACATTGTAAAATTATTAGTGAAGACTGCAACAAGACATGAAAACAGTGTGGTGACATGGTGATAACTAACCACTATCTTTTTGATGTTTTTTCGTATAAATTCCTGATTCTATTTTAAGTATTACTTTAACCAAAGCTGCAACACCATGAACATTGAATAACCAGATAGAGGGTTGAAGACTGCTGACGCAGTCTAGGTACCTCTTCACAAAATCATCCGTCAATCCATCATCCGTCAAGTATTACTTTATGTCAAATATGTTTTGGGGTGTCAAATCTCACCTATAAAATGATTAAATCATCTTCAAAAACGTAAGTATAAGGTGATGTATCTGAGCCCTTGCGCCTATGGATGGAACTTTTTGCATAGCACCTAACGGAGGGTTAAAAAAATATTATGTTTGAAGCACGGAAGTCTTGATCATAGCTGCTATTGGAACCTCCAATTTCCCTCCAGCGCATGTGTGAGTGGCTCTTTTCATAAATGGCTCTTTGATACCATAGTTATATCGTTTACCTTAATACTTGGCACTACTAGGCAAAAGCACAAATGGATAATTTTCATGATATTTAGTGTCACTTAAATTAGAATACATGTATAAAATTGTTTTAAGAACATTTTGACAAAAAAAAAAAATATTTAAATATGATATTTTTGCAAAAAATTAACTTGGAATAATATTTTTTTCAAAATGTTCTCTTTTTGTGAAAAATGCTTCTATTATATTAATGTTTTGCCTGTATATAGTTCAGTACTCTCTACAGAGTCTCAACTAGAATTTTTGAAATATATAACCTGTAGTTTTGCCTATCTCATATTTTACGACAATATATATAAATTTAAGAAAAAATGCCAATAATTATATTTCAGTTGATAGTAACTCTGAAAATAAGGTGAAGTTTTCAAAAATTCTAGCTGAGTCCTCAAGCCAAGGACTGAGCTATATACAAAAATGATGAGTTATTTTTTCAGCCAGTATAAAACCATTTTAAAAAGATTATTCTTGCCACTTTTTGACAAAATATTGTATTTAAATAATTTTTTTAGTCAAAATAACCTTAAAACAATTTGTTTTACGCATTCTAATCTGAGTGATTACTAAATATCATAAAATTATCCATTTTTATAAGTAAGTGTTTTTAAAAATCACGGCCCTAAATTAGTCGGATACCTTAAGCGAAAAAAGTCTAAGAAAACTGACTTATTCCTTAAAATCTATTAATAGGACAATGCTAATTTCCCACCAACAACATAATTTATCAGAACACAAAATTTGCTTACATTATATTAAAAGGATTATAAGATATGCAATTTAATACTATTCATTTCATTACGCAAAAATAACACACTGATTGCGATAAAGTAGTAGTTATCCTGTTTTGACTTATCTTTTAAGATGTTTTTATATATATAAAAGGTAAAAATAGTGGAGCAATAATACGGCTGAGAAACACGCTGGAAACACTTTACACCCTCAAATGACGGTTAATGGAAAGAACACAACGGGGCCCCGCCCAACCATTATACTTTCATGATTTGTTATCTTATAAATACCGTAAAAATCGCTAAACACGGAAAGTACATTTCCCTTCTGGTAATGAACAAAAATACGGAAAAGCATAAGCCACGCAGTTCATCATCGGAAGAATCGTTGCAGATGTGCGCGTTTCCTACCGTATAATAAAGACATTTTGGTGCTGTTCAAAGCTTAAAAAATAAAATTCATGTAGATTCCAACGATTGAAATGTAATGAATAATCCAGATCCTGTTTGCCCATCATCCGAAAATGAGAACATCATGGAAAGTATGCTCAATTATATTAGTCGCAAATTCCAATGTTGAATCAGCAAATTCCAATGGACGGCAAATTTAACAATTCTGAAAGTTTAATAAATTTAATGCTAAAAAGATAATGCAAAGTATTAAAATATGTGATTATTTTCCAAAATCTCTCACAAATACTTGAGTTTGGGATACCTGGAAAAATAGTATTAAATTTCTATAACTTGTAAATGTTTTCGTTTCAGATAATTTGAATAAAATTGTATTAAATTTCTTTAACTTGTAAATGTTTTCGTTTCATTGATTTTTTATCAAATGTATGAAATGTATTAAATGTAAAATAAATGTTACATAAACATATCTATGTAAATGAAATGAACTATAAATACTAATAAACTTGACTTTTGTTTACGTACGGCTTTTTGTTTCTGCAATATCTTTTAACACGAAATTCTTTTCTTAACACAGCAATATTTTCAGTTCCAGCTCTGTGTTGTTTTATTTTGTATATTACTTTCAAACAATGGAACGCGTTGATTAATAGGATTCTACATGTTTGTGATTCTCCGTAGGATTAATGATCGATTCTTACAACCGCTTTGCTTCCAGCAAAACCTTGTTTGAAAACTTTTTATTAAGATATAACTGCATGAACCCGGTATTTTGAATTTCATATTACTTTTTTGAATTCGATTTTTTTTTACTGAACAGTATGAATTTAAGACTTCATGAATTAACCTTATTTTTTCTACAATGGTTTTCTTTTTGAGCGCAAGAGAAAATATTTTGTAATACAAATTGATGGCTTTGCTAAAAAAATTGCTTTTAATTTACGAAACGTCTGTAGCTTGAGGAAAAAAGACACAAAGCATTTGATTTTGAAAAAGGACATTTAATCGTTGAATCTTATTTCAATTTGCCTTATATGAATGAATATCCTTTGTAAAAAGAGATCTGTGAGGAAGAATAAGAACACTAAATGCTAGATACTTAGTTCCAGACTTTGTTAAAACGGAATATGGGAAATAGAAAAACCAACTGTGAATTTATTTCTTTTCGGTATTTAAATTGTCAAAGCAGCATCTTTCTTATGTACAGCTATAAAACTGAATCGCTTCATTTGTAATTTAATCCTATTCTAAATTTGATTGCATTGCGCGCAAAACAGCTTTTGAACGAGTCTTACGGCATTTTTGCTGAAACCAAAAGTCGTTTCTTTTGGAAGAATATGAATTTAAGAGTCTTTAAATGATATTATTTGGTAAAACCCAAGTTATTTTGATGTAGAGCTGGCAAGGATCCCTGAAATAGCAGTACGCTGCCGAAATATATATTTTTTCTCCGCAAGATTTTCGTAGCACAGTGCTTTCCTTCAAACTTTCTAAATATTTGCGACCCAAATGACTCAACCTGGGCATTTCATCGCACCCTCCATACAATGGTATAAATCCATGTATTAAATTCGATAGTATTATACCTGACAAAGGTGAAAACGATTCTTAACCTCTCCGCCAATTAGCGTATATGAAACGTCGTCAAACAGCGAGTAGTTGCTTTGGACGCATATATACGTCTTTACCAAAAATACGATCTTTCTGTTCACGCTATCCATAAAATTATTCTAAATGTTTTGAATGAAATAAATGACCTTAACAGTGTCGGCAAGGACGTAATTTCGCTATTCCAGACGACTTTATTTATTCCCTTCCTTCCTCACATCACACCACATACGCATGCATACGTGCACACCCTGGTACGGTGGAGTGTGAATTCCGTAACTTTAATCCACAGTTGGCGGATTTAATTTATAAACTGCACAACAGCGCGATAAGTGTTAATTTTTGGCATATAATTTTATATATTGCAAGCCTGTGCGGTCACTGATGGTTGCCGACCCTTTGTTTAGGTGGATGTTTTCAAAAATCAATCAGCGCGAGAACTCAGGCGTTATAGCAACAATTAAATAAAAAACCCCTTTTTATCATCTATTATATCTACAGATTTAAAATTTAGCAAATATGGTTTTTTGTTCAGCTGAGATATGCGGAAAGCTTTTTTTTTGTTGTTGTTGTTTAACTTGGAATTCACGTAAAACTAACTCATTAAAAAACTTCTTTATCCTTCAATCTGTTTTGTTTAATTTTTCAATTCACTCGTGCTAAGAATGGGTATACCAGCTAGTAAAAAAAAATCAACAGGATTCTTTTCCAGAAACAAATCAAAAATTGAAAAGCAGCCAAAATTTCAAAGGAAAAAAAAAAATATCCACTAGAAGAGAAAGGTTTCTACACATCAAACTGCTTATAGTTGAAACACATCACTCATTTTTTAACGAAAAAACTAACTTCTATAGATAAATACAAAAAATCAGATAAAAAAAATTAAAATATTTGATCCCCCTGTGGCAACAGTGTTTCGAAGTAAGGGAGAAATTTAATAACAAAGTAACAAAAGTTATATTGTGAACATCTAGAATACTAAGGTACATTGCATAAAATATTTATTTAAAAAAAAGTGGAGAAATATTTAAACAACAAAGCGTCATTTTCTCTGAAGTATCAAATTTCTGAGGTAAAAAGGAGAAACAGATGACTAACATTATTTAAAAATTCATTTTTCGATAATTTATTGGTTACTTTAATGGTGTACGTTAAGGGATTTTTCAGAGGGCAAAAATATCTTTCGAAGATAAAAAGAGCATAATATAATCTGCTTTTGGAAAAAATATGAAAATGTATATTTCTCTTAAAAAATTGCCAAAAAGGGAGGAAAATTTAAAAAACAGAAAAAAGCGTAGTTAAAAGAAATAACAGGAAAGTATATTTTGTATTTAGTTATTGGTAAATAGTTAAGATAGTATATTTAGTTACTGCAAATCTAGGCAAAAAGAGGAGATGAACTACATTATGCAAGATAAATTTCTCTGTTTAGTTTTCCCGAATGAAGATAGAGGGATATAGTTTCTTCTAAAAACCGAGAAAGTATTAAATTTTGGTATTAGTTCATTTATATTTGAAGACACCTACTTATTCGTATTAGTAATGAGTATTTAATATGTTTTCGAATATTTTTGTTACTGTTTTTATCTTATTTTAAAAGTTAAAAATTAATAAAATCAGTACTGTTTTTTATATTTAACACATCTGGAGAGTCACGAACTTACGGACGGATGGAATTGTCGAGGGGTACGTTTGAGTCCTTTTACCTACTGTTAGAGTACTTGAATAATATTGCTAGAGTACTGAATATTTTAAAATTCCCGAGAAAGTTAAGAATCAATTATTTTAAACAAGATAACTTTGACATATCTAGTGCAGTGATTCTCAACCACAGTGCCACGTCACTCTTGTCTGTCATCAAATTCTTGAAATGTACCGCCATTTTTTAAATATCAATTACATTTTGAGAAAGAAAAAACCGGGGCCAAATCATTTGGCTGTTTTTTGGAATAAACTATTTAAAAATTTATTTATTTATTTATTATTCCCGTGCTGGCATTTTTGACCATTCGACACCGATCCTCCCAGTACCGACTGACGACGTCGTCAGTCGGGTATTCATCGAGTCCAGTACATTGAAGCAAGTGGTCGCCATCCATTCTGGCATGAACGCAGAGTGGGCAGGGCTCCCCAGCAGCCAGACCAAGCCAGTGGAGGTATACCTCCAAAACGTCAGGTGCGTTAGGCTGTTATACGAAAGCGGGCAACAGCTTCGCATCTATCCAGGTGCATTTTGATTGGATCTACAGCGGCCAGAGTTTCTATTGGCTTTCCAAGGTTCTTGGTTTTCTGTGTCAAAAAATTGTTATTGGCCGTTTGACTACACTAGAGGAGAGAGTTATTCATTACTTCCCAAATTTAGACATAAAAAGAATTTGATTGGATTCGTAATCCATTGTGATAACGGATATATCTGTATATGAATTAGCTTTCAATGAAGAGGGATAATTTTTTCGCTATATTATAATAGAAGTTTAAGGTATCCGACTACGTTCGGAACCTTTATTTTAAAAAAGCGCATAAATGGATAATTTTCATCATATTTAGTGTCACTTAGATTAGAATACATGTATACGATTGTTTTAAGTACATTCTGACAAAAAAAATATTTGTATACCACATTTCGGCAAAAAATTAACTTAGAATAACCTTTTTTCAAAATGTTCTCCTTTTGTGAAAAATGTTTCTATTATAATAATATTTTGCACGTATATAGCTGAGACCTCTGTACAGAGGCTCAACTACGAGTTTTGATAAATTCACATTATTTTCGGTGTTACTATCATTTGAAATAATTTTCGGCATTTTTTTCTTAATATTTCTCCCCTCTGTTGCATAAAACATGGATAAACTCACTTTTGAGTTATATATTTCAAAAATTCTAGTTGTCATTGTACAGAGTTCTGAGCTATATACAGACAAAAAATATTATTATAATAGAAGCATTTTTCACAAGAGAATATTTTGAAAATGGGTCATTCTATGTTCATTTTTTGTCAAAATATTGTACTTCAATAATTTTTTATTGTAATACTATTCTTAAAACAATGTTATATACATTTTCTAATCAAAGTGACGCGAAATATCATAAATATTATCCATTTACACACTTTTGCAAAATCAGGGTTCCGAACGTAGTCGGTTACCTTAATTTGAAAACATTCGGGAGAGCCATTTAACTCATTATGGTTTTAAATTAGAGGTGACTATCCCATAGCCAAAAAATCTTTAAAACTATTTTTTCTAATTTTCTACACCTTGTTCACATGAATTTGGATTTTAAGCATTAACAAATATAAAAATGAAGAAAATATCAATAATTTTAAATTTAAAAGATGAAAGAAGAGTGACATCATTTTTACGACCGAATATGAAAAGAATTATCAAAATTCTTCTAACTCAAATTTCCTTATTAATGGCCTATACCAATGGTAATTTCCACTTCACCAATTAACATTTGGTTGTCTTGTTAGTAGCTATTATTATTTTTTAATATTGAAAATTATTATTATAAACTATTTCATATAGTGTATAATAGATAAGTAAAATTATTTAATCTTTTTTTATTGTTGGTGTGCCGCTAAATTTTGAAATTCTTAATAGTGTGCCGTAACAACAAGTAATATAAAAATATTTTTTTAAGCCAATCTCTACTTAAATCAACAAAGAAAAAGTTTATTCTAGCTACTTTTTATTAAATAGTTACAATTAATATAAGTATGTAAATACATATGACAGAATCACAACATTAAGGGGTATATAATTTTTATTAATTATTATTGAAGTATCATATTGCCATCCTAAACAATCGTGTCTATAAAATTTCAGTTCACCTGAATGTTTTAAAACGTGATAAAAAGCCTTTTCAAGTTTTGACTCAAGTCACCAAAAGTGTCGCTAAGTCGTCAAAAATGATTATATTTGTAATTCTTTGAATAATTAATTTTAATCAATTAATTTTTATTAGTTATAACTAAATTGTTGTATTTGTATCCAAAATAATCATATATATTAAATTTCAGCTCAATTGAGCGCTTTAAAATGTATTTTATTAACGATTGAAAATTTCACCAAGATAAATAAATAAATAAACAATAAATAAATAAATAAATATATAGAGAGTGCGAGTTAATAGTAGGAATTGAAAAAGAATTAAATCAAGCGTCTAAATTTGATAACGAGGCGGCCATGAAATGGTTATCACATATGGGGACTTGCCATGCCTTCAAAGGCTAAGTTGCTAAAATGTAGCCTTTTTGGGAAAAAGAAAGACTTAGACTTGAAATGTGTGGCAATCATGTATTAATTTTATTGAATGAAAATCCACTAAAAATGGTTTTGTAGAAATTCACTAAAGAGGTGCGGATTATGGGTGAGTAAAAAATAATTCTACATCAATTTTAGAAATTCAAGTCCTAATCATTTTAAATCAAGAGATGAGGTTATAGAAATATTTTTCAATGCAGTCGAGTGCATAATGCTAGGACTTAGATATCAATAATTTATATTGAACAGTATTTATTCTTACAACACCAGGAAGTACCCAGCAAAGTGAAAGGGTAAGGCGTAAATATAAAGTTAATAGAGAGAAATCATTATATTCATTAAACTTCTCACTGAATAAATGTTAAAAATTAATTACATTTGATTTAATATTTAACTGTTTTATTATTCAGTTCATAATATCTGGTTATCATCACATCTTTCAAAGTTTTCCTTTATCAACTAAACGATACCGTGAATCACAGAATCATTAGCATCAAAGCTTAGTCGATATTTTTAAACGGTTATTTCTCCTTTCGCCACAACTGCCACTGAAGTTATAAAAGTATTTCCCAATTTGTCCTTGAGGCTCAATTGTCTGGATTGGTTACGCCAATGCAACAAAGACTTTCTGGGACATTTTACAACTAATAGCCAAGAATTGTTCAATGGGTTTGTTAGTAGATTTCTTTGTTTCTATCGCAAGTGAAATTTTGTGGAGGATTTCATTAAAGTTCTACAATGTGTTCTATTTCAGGAGTCGGTATGTTTGGGGCTTTTGTGTTATTAAAATAGTTCTGTTACAGGAGATCGATATCAGTCATTAAGGGATTCCTTCTAACGACAAATCCAGGGGGTTCACTGATATCGGCCTGTCTCATGGGATATTGCTGATTAATAGTAGTATTCTGAAAATATGGTTAAGGGAGGCTTTATGAATGTAAAGAGAAAGGGCAATGTATTGTTAAAACTTGAATTTTACTAAGAAAGTAACAAAAGATTTTTAAGAAGATCATTGATTGATAATGCTGATTATGCACAATATATGATTTGTAGGATTACTTCTCTTTTCTTCTAAGTCAGAGCTTCTCAAACTTTCAAGATTTGCGACAAAATACTCAATCATAATTTTCATCGCCCCCCTCCATGCAGTAACAATATATTGAATTTAATAATACACTAAAGCTACAAACGAATTTAACCTCTTAAAGTGTCACATGAGTATATAAACGTCACGCTCAGCCAAAGCCTTAATTGTTCTGAACGCATATATCCGTCTTTCCGAAGTACAATTTTTTTGTACACTGCTATCCATAAAATTATTCCGAAGGCTTTGGAATGCAATTAAAGGACCTGGATAGTGTTTGCAACAGAATTACTTTTGTATTACTTTTTTCATCCCACCCCTTCTCCGACCAATGCATCACATACGCGTGTCTACGTGGAAAACGTTGGCATTAGGGAGCGAATCGAGTAACTTTTAATCGACACTTAAGGATAAATTATAAACCGTACAAATTATCAATATAAGTTAATTTTTGTATATATTTTATATATGAAAAGCCCATGGGGTTATTGATAATTATTAAATTTGTTCTCAATTTAGTGTTTTAAATTGAGTATAAAATACATTGCACAGTACTGATACATTGATAAGCGTATTATATCAGTGTAAATCTGTATTTTATTCTTTATTATGTCAGAAAATATTTTGTTTATTTACTTTATGTAAATTAATAATACATTTAAATAATCTTTGTTTTCGTCTTTTCAATAGGCTCGCACCCCTTCGTAGGGTTATCCCGACCCCCTAAGGGGAGCTCCCATAGTTTGAGAAAACGTTGCTCTAAAAAAGCCATTCCTAATGTTCATTCATATTTCTTTTAAATTTTACGCATACAAAGGTATTTAATATAAATTACATGTCGCCCTTATGGTATAGTAGTTAGCGATGCTGACTGCTGTAACGTATGGGCTAGGGTCGAATCCCAGAGAAGACATGGATGTTTGTAAAAGTATAGTGCCTTCGTGGCATGGGGATACTCTAATTATCTGTCGAGCCGTAAATCTTCTCGTGAGTTTGGTGGGAAGGGAAAAAAGGTGGGAGTACCTCAACCACCTTCAGGGTGTCTTCCTTCAAAATTGAGGTGGAAACGGGCCAAATTTTTCTGTTACTTGTATGGTGCTCAAACTTAAAACTAACAACCTGCGTCACTTAGCTCTTTGCCATGATTGATGAAATTCATTGAGCCACCGTCTGATCTTTGTCGATAAGGCGGTATTAATAGCAACTACAACAACAATCTAAAATATATTCATAATCTTATTCCATTTAAAATTCTAATTAATAAGCAGTGTGCTTAGAATTACATTTAATACAATTATAAGAATTTGAAATCTAAGCAATTAGATCTAATCATCGAAAAAATGCTTTTTTTATGTCTTCACCTTTTTATACCTTTGTATAAAAACTGATGCTGTTCAAAAGTGATTATTAGTGGATGAAGCTATTTTCACTTTATTAAGTTTCATATGTTTTAGGCACATAAATATTTAAAGGTACTGACTACTTTTTAAAACGTGATTTTGAAAAAGTGCATAAATGGATTATTTTGATGTTTTTTAAAATTCCCATTTAAAGGTTGAATACATGTAAAAAAACTTTTTTTAAGGACATTTTGACAAAAAAAAATATTTAAATACACTATTTCGGCAAAAAAATTAACTTAGAAAAACCCTTTTTTTTTAAAAAATTTTTCTTTTTTTTAAAAAATGTTTCTATTATAATAATTTTTTTGCCTGTATATAGCTCAACCTTTGTACAGAGGCTCAAATATGTTTTTTAAAAAATTTTCCATTATTTTCAAAATTACAACCCTTTGGGAAATAATTTTTTCCTTTTTTTTTTTTAAAAAATTTCCCCCCTTTGTTGTCGAAAAAAATATGAAAAAAAATCCATTTTTTATTTAAAAAATTCCCTAGGTTGAGCCTCTGTACAGGGGGTTTGAGTTTATATACAGGCAAAATATTATTATAATAGAAGCCTTTTTCACAAAAAGGGAATTTTTTGAAAAGTTTGTCATTCTAGGGTTCTTTTTTGTAAAAAATATTGTCCCTTAAAAAATTTTTTTATTGCAAAAATTATTCCTAAAAAAATTTTTTTATATACAATTTCTAATATAAGTGACACTAAATATCATAAATATTATAAATTTTTAAAAGCTTTTTTAAAATCATGGTTCCGAACGTGGGTCGGAAAACCTTAAATAAAAAAATATACTGAAAAAGGGAAACCCTTTTCAATACCTCCCCCAGACATATAGAAATATCATAATGCAATATAAACGTGATGTCAAAAATTCAATGCCAGTGGTTTGGCAAATTTTATAATATGTGAAATGCTGGCTTAAATTAAAAAAAATACAGTCGACTCTCGAAAATTTTTCGAACTTTCGAAAATTACGAACCTCTCGCTAATTAAAAAGTATATGCTCACCCCTAGAAAAACTTTTGATATTTTCGAACTAAAACCATGCTTTTTGGTACTGCAATATTTCGAAGAAAAATTTTGGGGGTTTGGGCCCGGGGCCCACAAACACGCGATAATTCGAATTTATTCTATAAAACCCCGATAATTCGAACCTTCAATATTATGAAGTTAGATTCACATTTCCCCCGTTTACCTAATTATAACACGGGTTTTTTTTACTGAACTTATTTTCAGTTCAAATTGTGCATGTTGATAGAATAACTACTTTTTTTTATTATTTTTTGGGTTTTTTGTGCTAAGTAAAATTTTTGATTTTTTCCCTTAAACCATTGTTTTTTTTTTTTTCCGTTGACCCCAATTTTTTAGAGGGGATAAAGGGAAAAACTGTTTTTTTTATTCAATGCGCAAATGAGTGATGTTTCCCTTTTTTGGATTTGGTTTGAGTATTTATTACTAATAATGAGGCAGATTTAAACAGATGTTTTTTTTTTTTAAATAAAACACTCAAACTACACCCAAGATAATTCAGCAGAATCGTTTTATGGCAGAGAATTGGCGAGAAAAAAAACCTTTATAAAAAAAATGTACGAGGCAAAGACAGGAGAGACAGGATTTAACTTTATTCTATTTTTTTAAAAAAAAGATCGGTAATGCCCCACTAAGGGAATTGCCCCACGTGCAATAGTTGTCGCCCCCTGCTATTGGGGGTATCCCCCGTAGCTGAGTGTGAACTGTCAATACGCCTTGTGTTCATTTTAGTTTCCCAAAATTTTAAAAATTAAAAATATTATTTTACTAAAAATTGTGGGTGATTTACGTTTTTACCTGTTAAATTTTGATAAACTTTGGGCCACTACTTTTTCACCTCACCTCCCGTGTCGACTTATCACGCGAAAGGAAAGACATGTCTTCTTTTAAAAAATACAAATGCTTGACAATTTCTGAAAAGCAAAAAAGGGGATAGAATCAAAATAAAAAATGGTGAGAGGAAGGTCGATTTAGCCAAAAAAATTTGAAATCCCCCTAAGCTTGCCCCCAATTTTTCTGAAGAATAAAAGAAAAACTTAAGTGCATTTTTTTATGAAAGTGAGAAAAAAGTGTTAGTAAAGGTAATTTTCCACGTCTTGAACAGTGTTTGGGTTTTATAGATGAGACAGTGTCGAGGACAGAATATTCCGGGTGGGGGGCTCTCATTGAAGGAAAAAAAGGGTAAAGCATTCGCCAAAGAATTAGAAATCGAGTTTTTTGGGTGGAGGATGGCTTAAAATTTTTAAAAAAAAGGAATGGGAATTTGTCTTCAAAAAATTTCGGGGGAAAACTCAAGTGTCGACATTAAAGTTTGTTTTGGTGGCCCAACTCGCTTTTTGGGTCTTAAAGGGGACGAAAACCCCGTAACATTTAAACATGGGGTGGGAAAAAGGACTCTTTTTTAAGTGTTTCCCGAAAAACCTTTTCATTCAAAAAAAAAAAAATGCCATGGGGAAACATAGCAAGGAGAGGTTAACTATTTTACTGGCTGTAAACATGGACGACTCAGAAAGATTACCCCTCGTCATAGGAAAATTTGGAAAACCCGGTGTTTCAAGGGCATAAACTCGTTTCCCCCCAAATACCGCTCAAAAAAAGAAAGGGATGGATGACCACCGAACTCTTTAATGAATGGTTTTGGGCTCCCCTGAACTCGGGTTTGAAAAAGAAAATCATATTCTTTTTTTTTTTAGACAACTGTAATTTCACAAAACGCACCACCTTTATCAAAAAGGGGAAACTTTAATTTTTTTCCCCCAGAACTTTAGCCACTCGACCAGGGCATCATACATAATTTTAAAACTTTTTTTCAGCGTGAAAAATCGTTAAAAGCGTTTGGGAAAACCCCTAAAATCAGCAAAAAGTAACCCATTTTTTTTTAACAGCCCTTTTATAATGATTTGACCAAAGGTTTTGGGGAGCTGTTACTCTTTTGGAAAATTTACGCTGTTTTAAAAGTTGATGTGGACGATACACTCATTGAATTTAATGCTGAACCATCCCCTTTGGGGGAAATCTTCCCGAATGGGTTTTACGTTTGACAACTAAAGTTGGTTTTACCGGATATTCTGTATGGATAGTTCTATCTGACGGGTGAAATTGGGGGTTTGGACCCACAAAAAACAGAAAGTGATGAAGACGAAAACGGATAGGTTCCCGCTAACTCTGTCAGAAGCTAAAGAGTCACTAAAAAAACTACGCAACCCTTTTTTCCCCCTTTAAAATTTTTGTTGATGCAGACATTTTACAGGCTTCTAGAAAAAACTATTGACAAAGTTAGATTGAATGCCTTAAAAAAAAAAAAATAACAGATTTTTCAAAAAAAAGGATTACTTATATATAGTATGTATATTCTTTTAATAGTTGTTTTCAAGACATAATTTTTTTTTTAAATGGACTTTTAACTTTTTTATTTTTATACTGTAAAAAATGTACTTTAAAAAAAATTATGTACAATTGTTGCTTTATTACATGTTTTTTTTAAATGTTAAAAAAAAAAAATTTCTCTTCGTGTATTTTGGGGTTTTTTCCTACCCTTTTGTAATTCAATCTTGTAATTAAAAGTTTTCATTGCCCCTTAAAACTTAAATTATCGAGGGCTTATATCTTTTGGGCCCGCTACCCTCATATACATTTATAAAGATAAGAATTACTTTAAATTAGAAAACGAAATTTGGGGTGGTTAAAAAGGGAATTATCGTATCCGAAGTTATTAAAATTTAAAGGGACTTTTTATTTTTTAACCCCTGTAAATAAGATAAGAACGTTGTCCTAATTCACCAGCCACAGCAGAAGGATGTAATTACAATTGTAAGGTGTAATATAGAATTGTAGACTACATGTGTTGTGTTGATTAGTATCTGCATGTTAGAACTGCATGAATTCCCGTGTTTAAATATGAAGTATACGAGTAGTGATACAAATAAAAAAACGAGACTGGTAGAATAAACAGTTGTACTTACAGAATCAGTTCTCCGTGACAGTATCACCTTCAATGTAGTTCCCTTCAGCATTCACACGCTTCTGCATTCGCGCTGCTATGTCTGGTAACAATTCTAGAACAAGGTTTTTGGAAGTGTCTTTAGGAGAATTTTCGTTTTTGCCTGAATTTCTTCAAATGAGGTAAAATGAGTTCCCTTTCAGCAAGAGATAACTGTTGAAAACAAAAAAAAGAGTCTAATGGGGCCAAATCAGGGGAATAAGGAGGATGCTCTATCACAGTAATGTTTTTTTTCTGGTCAGAAACTGCTTGACAGCAAGGGCCAAGTGAGCGAATGCATTGCCTTGGTGCGACAGCCATCCATTACTTCCCAATTCTAGTCTTTTCTTTCCGAATTTTTTGACGAAATCTTCTTAGTACTTCAATGTAGTAATATTGATTAACAGTATGACCACTGATATAAGTGGAAACTCGCGAATTTTCGGTATATTTTGGTCTGCAATCTCTGACATTGGGTGCCCAGCAGGCTCATCTTCTTTCACACTGACCTTTCCCCCTGAAAACCTCTTATACCAATTAAAAAACAAGTGTATGAAACCAAGTTTTATCTCTATAACCCTCTTATAATATTTGAAATATTTTCTTGGCTGATTTCTTAAGTTTCAGAAGAAACTTGATGTTGATGCGACATTTTTTCTGGCAGAAAGCAATTGCACGAGTTCATTCAAGGACGCAGTACTCCCAACTAGCGTGATCGATTAAGGCGAAACTGACCACATGGGTAGAGGAGATGAGTGGCATGACGTCACCAAATCAGTTGTTACCAACATTTATTTCTTCAAACTACACACTTTGTGACGGGCTCACGCGTCTTTTCTTTAACATGACTTCTGAGTTCTTTGGGGGCCAAGACTAATGACAACTCTTTTCCAACCAAAACCCAAGAAGCGAAATGGGAAGGAGAAATGGAAATAGGATAGCTTTTAAATAACAGAAGTTTCAGTAAGTCGAATGGCAATTTGGGGAATGTTATGTGTGAAAGAGATATAAGCGTGAATCGACAGCCAATTGTGAAGTTACCTTGAAGATTAAGACATTAGGTCAAGGTGCATACCATTGCACGCGCGCCCAGACGCCTCTTCATAAGATTGAAGCTAAGATTGGATTAAGGTAGGATTGACTATTTGATATTAGGACTTGTAATATTATTAGAAGCGAGATTAGGCAGATTAGATATTGATAGTGGTCCAAGTTACGCGATTCGGTATAACTGTTATTGTGTGTTTATTCGTCGTAGATTCTCTCTTAACTATAATCAACTAAATTGTTAGACGCTTAAGTTACATTCTTAACCCGCGGTCACTCGCGCCTGTTTTTGCTACCTTCGTTACTCGCGGGGTGTAGAGAACACCCAAAACTTTTAACACGTGTATTTAATTATAAAAATAAAAATTAAGTCATTATGATACATATTTATAAAGTACAAGATGTGTTTTGTATTATACAAATAAAATTATTTAATTTATTGCACACAAGTGAGACTAACATTAATTTAAACTAAACATACAAAATTTTCATTCTAAAACACATAATTTTATATTTTTTCATAAACAAGTATAAAACGTATATGCCAGTAATAAATATACTTTATAATTAATGAGATAATGATAGTAGAAAGTAGAAAAATAATATTTTAATCATTTTCCAAACTTTCAGAGCAGACTGTATACAAATGCTCAACTTCTCAGCCCTCCAGATAAACTTTTCAAGGTCATTACATTCCAATCGTTCCTTAAAGAGGGATTGCATCACGCCTGAAGGTTCAATGACCTAAAATGTGCAGCTACAGAAAAAATCGTGGTTCTTCACGTTCTTTTTAGAAATCTGGGAGGATTTTCTTGTTGCTAGGGTGTACAGAACACCCCGCGCGAGTGATCGCGGGTTAATAAAGTCATGTTAAGAATTTAAAAATGTCTCTTCCTTTTGTGTAAACTATACACCACTAGCTCAAGCGGATAATCAAAGAAACGTTCACCTAAGGGGGGGAGGCGGTTTCACAATTTAGTCTCGTTTTTTTTGTGTAACACCTTGTATGTAAAACTAAATTCCGCATTACTTTTGACCTGCGTGGCTGTGTTTCAGAGATGTCTGTCACTTGTCACATTATACGTTTAACGAGTGCAGCAACTAAAGTGTCTCGCAATATACGTCAAGTCCTAAAAAACGGAAAACATGATCTTCCTTTCAAACTTGTGCACCTTGCCCTTCTTGTGAAAGAAAAGGTAAATATGTTTCTAAATCTTGATAATCGCTTTGGTTTCTGGATTATATAGATTTTCGTTTTTCCATCGTCTATAAAAGTTAGAAATTGCGCCCCTACCTAATACTTTCTATTTTTACTTCTTTTCATAACAGTCTTATCATGTTTAGAGGTATTATTATAACCAAAATATTTAGCCGCTTAATGGGCTCCATTCATGACGGTTACGTAAAAAAGAAAGACACGTGTTTTCCATTGAATTTAAAACAGGCATCTAATTAACTAATTGTACCTGTTGTTCTATTTGTAAAATTAAGAAAAAAAAATTCATAATTTCATAAAATTGCATGTTTTAACATTTCATATCATCAAATGTTATGAAAAAAATCTTATTATATGCATGTACTTCTAAATAAAATGCATTTGTCTACATATGTGCGTTATTATTGTTATTGAAAAATCTGTACTTTTTCAGAGAATGTTTCTAAAAAAATCAAAAGTTGGCAACAACGAAGCGCATTAACCAAAATTAGAAAAAGGGATTGTGTTTTTTGGCTATGACACAATGTTTTTAAATGACAAAAATAGTAAA
>BMAV01001437.1:0-66504 GCA_019973955.1 Trichonephila inaurata madagascariensis | reverse complement strand
AAAATAATACCCCAATTTGTTTGAAATGTGGAACATTTTTATTTTGCTTTGCTATTTTAAAAATAAAAGTGTTAACCCCTAAGTTAGTGTCAAACTCTTCTACCTTCACATCATATCCAAAGAAGTTTGAGGCTTTTTAAAATTTAACATACAGCGTTCATCATTATCTATGAATTAATCTTCATTCACTCACTCCATTTAAAGTTTTCCCCAATGATCCTGGAACACCCTGTATATTGTTGCTTGTGCTATGTTTAAATGTAGAAGCTAATGTAAGAGTTAGTGTCAAACTCTTCTACCTTCACATCACGATATATAAAGAAGTTTGAGGCGTTTTTAAATTTAACATACAGCGTTCGCCATTACTCTAGTGACCGCGGTAGCCGAGTGGTCATGGTCATGAGCTCATGACCAGCGTCGTCGAGTCGGGGGCTCGAAACCTAATGCCACTGAAGACTCGCCGTTCAGAGGAGCTGATGCACGTTCAATCTGTCGAAGTTCAAGTTACTCCCATTGGTGTGGTGTAGGAATTTGGTGAGCGGTTGGAATCAGGTGTTGTCCTCGTTATTTAACCGTGGTTCAAAATTAGGAATTCAGTCACCACGAACACTCGTGTAGCTTTTAAGTGTGACGTGAATATTCAATCAATAAATTCTCACGCAAGAATCTATTTTTGAAAAAAAATCAACTTTTTTTCAACTAATATGCCGAGCTAAAACTTTAATTATATACATTTTTCTTATCCAAAATAATTATATTTTATGTACTTATTATTATTAATTTAAAATAAAATAAACCGAATAAGAGTTAAAGCGTTTTCTTTTCTTTTTTCCCCGAAGTAAATGAGATTTTAATATGCTTATTCGAAATAAATATGGATATTTTAAAAGAACTTTTACTTTACGATTAAGAGCGATGACATTTTAAAATAATCTTCTATTTCCTGTGTGATTACTCATGAGAATAATGAGCGATACGGGAAGCGAATGGATTAATTTAAAATGAAAACAAACCTGCGTATTTCAATTAGAATAGTTAATTGGATTTTCGAAGGCTGAGTTTATGAGTTGCTTAAAATAACCAAGATTTGATCTGGATGTAAAACGTAGGATTACGTAGGTGTAGCTAGAAGTCATTATAGATAGATACTGAGAAAGAATATATTTGATTTAAACTTACAATGATTATAACCAGGGTTTCGAACCGGAACTGAACCGAAAACTGGAAAAAACCGTTATATTACTCTGAATGAAAACCGGAACTGAACCTATAAAAAATATCGGTTTATTTCAGTTCGATATATCTTCAGTAATTATTAACACGCTTTTATAAGTTTCACTTGTATGTAACGGAATCTTTGAACTCGATTTTTACTCACTTTAAAAGGTCAGATTAATTCGAAATTTCGCGCACTTGTCAAGGACCGATGACAATACAATAATTTAATTTTGTTCTAATATTAATTTTGTTCCATTGACCTGATCAGAATCATCAGGATAAATGATTTCCCATTTCTAGATTTGATGACTAATTCCAGATTTGACGACTAAAAGATTAAGCTTGTGACGGATCCTTACGCGATCTTCACACTAATCCTCTTGGGGAATCTTTGGACTAGCATTCGCGTTTAATTCACAGCCATCCCTCTCAAGAAGAAACCTTGATATGTAGATTAGTTCGACTACATAAAGTCAGAGTTTTGTAATTGTAAAAAGAAGGAGTTGAGAAGCTGTTACATTCGCCACGCAGGTGAGGTAGAATAAAGTTGATTTTCGCAGCTTAAGCTTAAGAGCGGTGTTTGCCACTGTATTGAATTAGTGGATTGGGGATTTATAGTCAACGATAGATTAGGTTAAGTTAAATTGGTACTTGCACTTGTTCTCTTAATGTTTATTGCTTTCTCCCTATCACTCCTAGGACACTTATTTAAAGGTTAAACTGTTGTTGATTAGTGTGCTAGAGTAAAATAAATAATTGTTATAATGGAAGAGAGTTTCTGTTTTTGTTTTTACTCCTCCCACACTCTTAGGTAAGTAAGACGGTGAGGGAGCAACTTCAGGGGTAAGTCGCTCACAAGTTCCAACCCTAAAGCGAAAACGCTCATGGTTAATGCAAATACAACAACCTAAAACGATTAATTCATCAATGAATAAATGATAGTTTAAAAAACTAAAAAACACGCTTTTATTGTATATCGAACTAAAAAATGAAAAATAAATTATAGTTTTAAAAAAAATTAAAAAACACGTTTTTATAGTTAATCGAACTAAAAAATAAAAAAATAATTCTTATTATAAGAATGAAATGATTAACGAGAAAATTAAATTCATTGAGGTAAAAGCATGGGGTGCTTGATATCAATTGTTATAATTGCTTACTACTTCTATTCCGAAATGCAGAGTTAGCGTAAAAATGCAGTACAATGCACTCCACGCTTTTACCACAATGACATTCATTTTCTCGTTAATCATTTTATTCTTATATAAAGAATTAATTTTTACTTTTTAGTTCGATTCACTATAACGTGTTTTTAGTTTTAAAACATAATTTATTTTCTTACTGTAACCAACTTATCAATATTTTCTAATTTAATTTCAATAATATAATTATCATTATTACATGTACATTGATTCTCGCGATTTTAACTTCCACATCACAAAAACTATGGACTGGGAAACATTTAAGGAATATTTGTAACAAATTACAATTTTTGGAAAAATCCATTTCAATCGTAAACGAGGAAACACAATCTTTTTACTAAAAGCGATGAAATTGAAGACGGATTTAGACTTCTTTTAAAAAATAAGGAATTGGCAATAAAAACGCATACATCCCCCTATTTCTCCCAAGATTGAAATTCAATTCATTTTAAATAATTCTGACGAAGGCTCGATTCGATATAAAACATAACATTTTAGATTTCTGGGAAGAGAATAAAATTACTTATCCGCACTTGGATGAGATTGGAAACGGGGCTTTTGGCAGCACCAGCCACACAAGTCAACGTTGAAAGGGCGTTTACAGGTTTGAAAACAGAAGTAATCACAGTGAAACCACGTTAGAAGATATCAATAATTAGAGGCAATTTTCATATGTTAAATAAATAAATCTGTTTTTTTACATATTTATTCCCCCGTATAAAATTACTGCTCCAATTTATTGCCCATAATTGCGTCCCCGTATACACCGGCTGAAACAGCGTATAAGTTCGCATAACGAATTTATATATGTGTGATAATAATATTTGTTAGATGATAGCCTAAAAGGGGCAAAGGTGAAAGTCGGAGAGTTGATTTATAATAGCGTTCCTTCAGGTATGGGACAAATGCGTGACGCACTAGTCGTTGAGCCCATTGATAGCTGTTGGACTGAAGTTACCTAGCTGTAGAGTGGTGTAAATGCTAACTGTTTGATGTTAGAACCATGTGCTGACATTAGAAAAATGGCCCAATGCCGTGATGTCTATAGAACAGTTCTTTTATTGGGGGGGAAGGCAAGGATGCTTTCTGGTAAAAAGACTGGTGGTAGGAACCCACAGCACCTACTCTAGAACTTCCTTAAAGTCCAGACAGGTAGAAAATATTTTGTCAGTGAAGAGAGAATTAAATAAGTGTGTGCTTAGGTATCTCAGTCCGGGAATTTTGAGGCTCCTTAAAATTCATAGATATCCATAAAAACTCCAATATGAATGAAATACAACCTCTGACAATAAAGTTCAGTAATGGTTCTGTAACATTAACGTAGATGAAATATTAACGAAAGTTATCTTCATTGGATGTCAGAAATATTGTCAAATCTCTTTCCTTTCAAAGCCAGTTTGAGTCCTGGGAATAGGAAGAAATCTGGAGGATTGAGATCCGGCAAGAATGGTGGATGTTCAATTTACACCACCCCTTTTTTTGCCATGAACTCTTTGACGATATTGGCAGGGTGAGGGTGAGTACTGTCGTGAACAAAAAAAAATATGAACCTTGTACGCACTGGGGTTGTACCCTGCATAAACGTCTCATGAAACGGGTCAACATTTCAATGCCATCGTCCAGCTATCATGGGCACAGTTAATCGATGATCTTTCGTGATTAATTTACTTACTTTCTCAATGTTTTCGTCATTGGCGGAGGTCACCAGTCTGTCGCTGCGGTGCCAGCGGTTGTCGGAGACACTTTCCCGGCCTTCTCGAAAACGGGGCAAACCACTCATACACACACTTCATGGACTTTATCTTCATAAACAAGGACCAGAATCGAATAAGCTTCTGTCGGTGTCTTGCCAAGCTTAAAACAAAGCTTTAAATTGATCTTTCATTCGTTCATTTTCTTATTTTCAGTTACGAACCAACGCACTAAGCAAGCACTTCGTAAAACAAGCTTTACACGGAACACAAAGATGCTCAAATGAACAACGATGAAGGTAAATGGTCAACACCTGCCGCAACGCATGTGCAACGTTTTGTTTCGCCAGCGTTGCCAGATCGGCCGTTTTGACTTCATTCACCAATCTTTATTGTCAGAGGTTGTATATGTTTATGTTAACCAAATAAATAAATATAAGAAATAAAATTGACAATTTTATAAAATAAACCCATCTCTTTTTGATCCAATATTTTAATTTTGACACTTACTCTGTGATTGACGAGTATACCCGTCATCGCTTGATTTCCATGATACACATAATTGTGTACTCTTGAACGTGGGAGTCACAGCTAACTGATTAATGTATAACTTCTGAATTATGGTATCAAATATTTGTTTTAAAAAAATGGTATTTTTATTTATGGGAGGAAAGAACTTAAATAGAGATAATTAATCATGATTTCTTCAAAATTTTTTTTGAAAAATGTGTATTTTTTAGAATGTTGGGAGAATTTGCAAGTACTTAGATAAAATTTGCATTAGTAGGATGAAAAAAAAAATTGATAAAAATCTTATTTTTTATTCCTTACATGCAAATATATAGATATTTTTTATACCAGCATAAGAGAAAAAAATTATGAAAATACGGGTATTATCAGGTTATTTCTCATAACTAATTAAGCAAAGAATTAATTACTAAGTCTCAGCTTTATATTTAAAATAGCTTTTTATTAAGGGAAAAATGTACTTTTGCTCCTTAAATACACAAATATACACATGCGACACGCTTAAATTGCATAAACAACATTTCATTGTTAAAATAAGGAAAATTTAAATTCTAAAAATTGAGAAAAAGAATTTGAATATATAAATTATATTTGGTTAAATCTGTTTATGAAAGAAAACTTACATAATATTTTATGAATGCAAAATACTAAATTATACCTTTCCAGAAAGGAAATACAGGCAATAAATGTTCAAAATGAGTGTCCAGACAAAAAATATGTATTTAATTGCCCTAATTCGCAGTTTACTTGTCCAGAAAAGGAAATAATTAGCACGAAAATGCCAAAATAATTCACACGAATATAAGCGTGTGCAAAAAAATTATCAGCAAATATGTAAAAAGTTTTAACATGCAGTACATCCACTGGAAAAATGACAGAAAGAAGTCTTTCGTTAAGATGCAACACAAGAAATTGAATGAAAAATCAAAAAGGCAGCCGCAGAAATTTCTGCGTGTAATACTATATATTGCTGAAAACTTATTTTTACTTTAACTGTGTTCTTGTGTGATTATAAAAATGGCTTATTATTGTCGTTCAGTCAAAAGTAGGCAGAACCTGAATTTGTCAGTCACGCAGTTCGATAATTTTGGAATGAAAATTATTTTGAACACTTTGTTAAGTAATGTGGCCCATGTTACATTTTATTGAAGTCGAATATTTAAAACTGCTAACAATAAGAACTATTCACATTGTTAAACATGGAGATAACTCTTCTTTTACACAAGGCATATAGAGTGCTCACAAGTAGGGAAATTTAATACTCGTTGATGGAATTGAGACTACAAAGGGAAATATTTAGATATACTATGAAAAACTATTCAAAACAAATCATCGAAAATCTGGATCTAGAATACACAGTTCAGTATTTCAAAAACAAAACAAAAAAAATTAAAAATACATAATTACAGTTGTCAAATTGATGCTGTTCCTAATTGCACAAATTGTAAATCACTGCTTCCACCAAATCTCAAATTAAATCTTAAGGTTAGTAAATATTTTAAATTACGCTTGGAAATATCAGTATCTGAAGCCCATTGTAAAGTTAAAAGGATATTGAAAGAGAGAGAGAGAGACAGTTTTAGGTAAAATATACTGAGAAAGACAGAATTTAATTTATTCATCTAAAGAATAGAGTTATTGGAATCAATGGGTGTACAAAGTGTCGAACATAAAAAAATAAATTAAATAGTTTAATTTTTTTTTGCCGTTGCAAAAATAACAGATACTTGGTAAAATCATGTTTATTGCATTCTAACTTTTGGTGAGGTTTTGAACTATTACGCAGTAACTATCAGGTTTTGATCTATTATAATTGATTTCGAACTATTATTTTTTTTGCGACAAGCACACATATTTGTGGCCCATTTAGATTTGCTGTTATATTTTCCGAAATCCTGTCTAGTATCAAGAAATTATTTCATTTTTATTTGATAATAAGGCATTTATACCCGCGTAAGAACCTTCTCTTCCGTGAAAAATCTTTCTTTGAAAATACTAAATTCAGATTTACCGCAAAAGATTTACCTAAGATTTGCGTATTAAGGATTTGGAATACCTTACCCAAGTAAAGCATAGAAAACCAGAGGCGTAACGGAAAATATTAAGGCCCCCCCTGAAAAGTCAGGTTAAGGGCCCCAAGTCGGATCTTACAAAGAAAGGATTGAAACTCGGTGTCTGTCAGGCTTTGGGCCCCCGCTAGAACCACCTCCCCCCAGCAATGCGGGAGTGTACGTCACACGCCACTGTGGAAAACACTTATTTTGTAAATGACTTCGCACTTTAATAGATCAAATTAGGTAATCTGCAGATTAACTTTATGCAATGTGAAACTTGAGGTACACATTTAAAAAAAGTTATTGCACTATACGCCTCCTTATTTTTAAGGCTTATAGACAGACAAAAATTATTTTTGGTTCATTATACAATGTTTGTATAATGAACCAAAAATAATTTTTAAAAAATCTGTATAAAAGAAAGTAAAATAGAAATTTTCAAAATTTCAAAGATCTATAATTTTTTTTCAAAAAAAATTATGCTAGAACTTTATTAAAAGGAGTTTGTTCACTATGTTTTGTTATATATGAATGTATATATTTAGAAATACTTTAAAAAAAGTGGTATCCAAATGAAAATATATATAACGAGATGTCAATAATTATGTCCATGTTCAACTAAAAAGAAAAAAAAAGCCTTTTGAACAAAAAATTATTGTTGTAGCTCTAGAGAATTGGGAAATATCATTATTAAGACACATAAAAAATCTAAGCTCTATTAGAAATAGTAAATGACATACAGTGGATCGATCAAAAAGTGTTCGTACACTTGCAATTTCGAATAAAATTTAATGTTTTCGACTATTAAAAATTAATATATTGGAATTGTAATTGTTTCGTGATATCTGCAACTTATTCTTAATGGAATGACATAATCAATTTTTTAAAAATAGTATAACTCTTGTTTTTTAAAAATTAATAATAGAAAAACTACTAAAAAATTACGCCACAAAAGTCTTCGTACACTTAACAAAAATCTCAGCTTAGCTTTAAATATTGTATTTCTTTCTTAATTTAGTACTTAGTAGGATATCTTTTAGTGTCCACAACAACTTTTAAGCGTCTTGGTAGATTTGATCAGATTTTTGTAATTTCTGCTTCGATTTTCCTTCATTCTTCTTTGATTATTGTTTTTACTTCACATTATGAGTTTACATGTCATGTTTTCTTTTTTTTACATAAAAATCTCATCAAATATGCTCTACTGGGCTAAATAAAGGGATTGAGGAGGTGTTTCAGAATTTGGAGGACAGTTAAAGAGACAACAGCGACGTACATTGAGAGCAGTGCGCTTGGCGTCATTATCCTGTTAAAAAATAAGTCGTCTCCTATATCCAAAAATTTTGGGAGGATAATTTAAAATTTCCCTTTAAAATATTTAAATAGAGCTCATGATTCCCAATACCATTAAAAAAATACCAAATTACCTAATTCTGAGGCTGATTTATACCCTCACGCAAGAACACCTCCACCTTCATGCTTCAGAATGGAGGTGGATGAGTTCTTGTTCAGCATAAATTCATTAGATTAAACTCTCCATTTTATCATTTACAAACTATTATGTGCCCATCGGACTCAAAAATGTTTAATGTTCTGTCATACCAATCAATTTGCTGTCAATTTTGTATATTCTGAAGCTTAATCCCAAGAATCTAGTTGGATCAATGAACCATGGAGGTGGAAGTGCTCCTGCGTAGGGGGTGTAAATTGACTTCAGATTTAGGTAATTTGTTATTTTTTGATGGTATCATGAAGCATGACATCTATCTCAATATTTTAAAGAGAAATTTTAAATTATACACCCAAAATTTGGATATTGGAGACGATTTCATTTTATAACAGGATAATGACGCCAAGCGCACTGCTCTCAATGTACGCCACTAGTGCATCTATAACTGTCCCCAAAATCTGAAAACACCTCTCAATCACTTGTTTTAGCCCAGTAGAACATATTTGGTGAGAGTTTAGTTTTTTTTTAAAAAAAGAAAACATGACATATAAACACATAATGGGAAGTAAAAATAATACTCACAGAAGCATGGAGGAAAATCGATGCAAAAATTATAAAAAACTGATTGAATCTGTACCAAGACGTTTAAAAGTTGTTGTGGATATTAAAAGATATCCTTCTAAGTACCAAATTAAGAAAGAAATACAATATTTAAAGTTGTGTTGATATTTTTGTTAAGTGTACGAAGACTTTTGGGGTGTAATTTTTTGGTAGCTATTTTATTATTAATTTTAAAAATAATAGTTATACTATTCTTAAAAAATTGATTATGTCATTCCATTAAGAACAAGTTGCAGATATCGAAAAAAAACTACAATTCCGGTATATCAATTTTTACTAGTCGAAAAAATTAAATTTTATCGGAAATTGCAAATGTACGAACACTTTTGTGGTCCACCGTATACCACAAAAAAACAAGGATTCTAAGTTTTGGTATTTTTCTCTTTTGAGCTTGTCTTGTTACCCTGAACGTACAATTGGAGAAGATATTGGATATGGTACCATTAAGTTTACTGTAAAAGTGAAAAATAAATTTTCTTAATGGAAAGAGTGCGTATATCAAGTTTCGGGATTCATGGAATCAAAATAAAAATAGATTCGAAAATTCCCTAGCTTTATCGCAACTGAGCAAAAAAGCAGTAGATGATAAAAACCAGAATTTTTTTTTTCAAAATGTCTCACTTTATATATATATATTTTCAATTTAACTCGTAAAACACTTCAGAATAAAATAATTGAAAGGCGATTCCACCCACTTTATATAAACAGCGCCTTTATACAAATTATTTCTCATCATTCCCATGCAAGAAAATAAGCAATTATATTACTAACAAGGGGAGGGCACGACTAAGGAAATTCATTTGGGATTTAGACTTGGTGTAATAGTAGTACTCTTTTAGGGTGTTCACCCCTCAATGTAATTCCTTCGAATGGCCAGTCAATTCGGAGAAATCAGGCTTCGAAATTCATGCTTAGCTTTTATACAATTAAATTTTAATTTTCCGCAACGAGTTCGTAGCTTGGTTGGTAAGTCGTCTGCTTTCTATACTGGAGATTAGGGTTCGATTCCACACGATCAACTTTTTTTTCTTCAATTCATTTAATTATTTTTTTTAATTAAATAAATTTATTTATGAAAGGTTTATTAAATATTAAATGATATTTTTTGTAAGTATTTTGTATTTTATAACATAAATTTTTTTTTAAATATTTATATAACTTAAATTTTTTACTAGTAAAATTATTAAAAATTATTATTAATTAAAAATATTTAAAATTATAATTAATTAAAAATATTTAAAATTATTATTAATTAAAAGTATTAAAAATAGTTATTAAATAAAAATATTTAAAATAATTATTAATAAAAATTATTAATAATTAAAATTAGTAAATTATTTATTATTTATTAAAATTAATTAATTAATCACTGTTTATACTAATTAATTAATCACCATTTATTATAATTAATTAATTATTCTTAAGCATTAGTATTAATAAGAAATATTATTAATTTATTAAAATTATTATTACTTTATTATTAAAATTATGATTTATTATTGAAATTATTATTAATTTATTATAGAAATTATTTAAATGAATTTATTAAAATTATTTAAATAAACTTTTTGAAATTAAATAAATTTATTTGAAAAAAGGACTTATTAAATATTTTATAAAATTGTAAAATAATTAATTTAATAACATATAAAAAGACATTTTTTTTATTATATTAATTATAAAATAATTAATTTAATAATAATAATATATTTTATAAATTATTTTATATTATATATAATATTTTATTTATAGTATATTGTATTTCACATTATAAAACTATTTGCTACTAATTTTTTTTTGTAGAATATTATTTAATATTTATTTTATATTTTATTATAAATATTATTTATTAATATAAAATATATCTATAAAATTTAATATAATTATTTATATAATCAAAGTAATTTTTTTTTTTTATAAAATAGAAAAAAATTTTTAAAAAATATCATTTAATATTTAATAAACCCTTTTTCATAAATAAATGTATTTAATTTAAAAAATAATTAAATGAATGAAGAAAAAGTTGATCGCGTGGAATCGAACCTAACCTCCAGCATAAAAGGGGGGCGATTTCCAATAAAGGGCTACGACTCGTTGCGAAAAAAATTTAATTGTATAACTAAGCATGAATTCGAACCTATTCTCGAATTGACTGGCCATTCGCGAATTCCAATGTGAATACCTAAAGAGCATTACTAACCACCAAGTCTCGATCCCAAATGAATTTCCAGTCGTGCCCTCTCGTAAGTTTTTATTATTAAGTTAATGATTATAGTAATATGAAAAATACTTAAAATATATCATACTAATGTTTTTGTTTATATTTTTTAACAAAAAAAGAAGTTGTATACATGAATAAATATGTTTAATAAAAAAGAAGTTAATATAGAAGTTGATTCTATTCAATATAATTCAGTAGAATGCAATACAATTATATTTTATTTGATAGTTTTAAAAAAATATGTTTGTATTTTGTCTGTCTCCCAGATAAAATCAATTGTAGAAAAGATAATATACTAACTTGATTAAATCCGAACGCAGAATCAAATTATTTTATTCCACTTTTGAGTTCAGTTATATAAGCCAAACGATATATTTTAAAACGAATTGAATATTGAATTAAATCGCGAGTAAACATGAGCAGACGAAAAGTAATAAATTAAATCTCGAGGCTTGATCAATAGCATCGGAATCGAATTTTATCATAAATATGTATATATAACATTTATTACATCACATGAGTTCCTCTCGATATGGGAGGGCTCACTTACACTGTTTACAAATTGCTATGAAAAAAAGGTTCACAAATATTATGCGGAAAAATTTTTAAATTAATTTTAAAATAATATTTATTGCTTATGGTGGAGGAAAATATCGGAAGTGTGAAAAGAACGTATCCAAAATTTTGGAGTTAGGAAAAAGACACAAGTGGGTGAAAATCTTACTGTTTTTACTTAAAACATTTTCAGGGTTTTCTTATAGACATAAAAATTACATATTTATTTCTTGTCTTATACATTTTTTTTACCTCAATAAAAAGAGATTTGCTTGTATTCAACTTGTTTAAAATACATTTTTAAATATTGAAGAAGAGTTGCCAGAAGTATGAAATACAGTGATGTGAATTCATTTACTTTTATTTCATTCTGCTTTATTTATTCAGCGTAAGTGAGGTCACGTTCATTCTCGAAATTGTTCATGCCAAAATAGAAAGAGAACTGAAATGAATTAATGATGCTCTTGAAAACAGTGGTGAAAATATACGAGGTGTGACACACACACACAAAAACCAAAACAGGTTCAATAAATCATTGTGCGTACAGAATCAATTCTCCGTGACATTATCCTCTTCAAAGTAGTTACCTTCAGCATTCACGCACTTCTGCATTCGGTGCTGCCATTATTGGTAACACTCCTGGAACGAAGTTTTTGAAAGGTCCTTCAGGAGATTCTCCGTTTTTTGCCTGAACCTCTCAACAAGGTAAAAATGGGTTCACTTTAAAGGGTGTTTTTGGCTAATGTTAAAGTATAAGACCCGAATTCGGGAAAATTTTCGATATAAAAAGGTACTCAAATAATTATAATATATTCTGGCTTCACTATCCTGTAGAGAATCACTTGTTTTATCATACTACTCATTTTTATCCGAGTTGATACATTTTTTCTTTTATAAAATGTGTTTCGCATTTTCTTCTATACCTTGCTAAATGGCTATTTTTTACATGCTAAAGAAAAAACTAATATTTATGAAATATTTTGAAATTTTAAAACACTATATTAAAAACAAACGCAAAAAATAAATTTCACAAATTTTTTATAAAATTTGTGAGGGGGCTTTATCGATTTCCCACTAATGTCCTCTTGGAATTTTTTTTGGGGCCAGAAGGCAATTTTTCCAACCAACTCAAGAAGAGAACGTGTTTTAAAATTAGAAATTATATTTTTGGGAATTTTATTGCGATATCTCAAGTGGAAGTGATCGCTGGAAGTTCTAGGCAAGTAAACAAATAAATGAGATAAGGTTCTAAAAAAGAAAAGTCATAATTCGTGCGTCGTCTAAGTAGTACCAGTCTAGTTGAACTACAATGGATCCGAGACAAGAGAAAACATTGCCTTAGCCAAAAGCAAGACAGATTAAAAAAGTTAGCTTGGGATTTACGGACAGAGTTGTGGGGTGCAAGGAATTAGCGGTAAGCTTATTCAATTAAACTTTTAAGGATAGGAAACGGTTACTATTAGATAGGAATTATATAATCTAAAAAAATAGTTTTTTCCCAGTGTTAATTGAGGTTATTTTATCAGTAATACGTGTTGGCTCTCATGTGTCAAATCCTTTGACAGTATTGTTGTTGTTTGTAACAAGTCATTAAGGGATTTTAGTAGGCAGAATTTATGGCCTTTTTCCCCAGACTATTTAATGGGAGATATTTTTCCCATAAAAATACCCAAACAATATTTTTTCTGTCCAAAAATTCGCGTTAAAATACTTTTGTGTATAGGCAAAAAACACATTAGAAAATTTCTGGAAATTTTTAAAAAAAATGTGGGGTTTAAAGGACTCCCCATCCCATAATTTTTTTTTGCTGTCAAAACCTTGCAGAAATAGGGGTGATTGCTTGGTAAACGGCCTATATTTCAATTCTGGCCTTTTTTCCAATTTTTTTACGAAATCTTATAACACCACTATGTGAGTGGAAACCCCTTATTCGAATTTTGCAATTTTTGGTTTAACAGCTCCTTGGGCGACCAGCAGATCCTCCCATTCCCTTCTCCAAAAAACCCAAATACCATCAAACAAGTGCATGAGACAAAAATTTTTCCCCAAAAGTAATATTTTTTTTTGGCTTATTTCTTAAATTTCAAAAAAATTGATGTTTTCGCATTTTTTTTTCAGAGGGGCAAAATGTCCCAATGGATCTAAGCAAATTCCCAACTGGGGAGGGTGGGGAAATTTCCCTTTAAAAGGGGGTGGGGGCCTTGGCAAACCGGCCCCCCGGGGCACAAATTTGGGGCCCTTTAAATTTTAAAAAAAAAGTTTATTTTTTTGTTACGGACTTTTTTTATTTTCTGAAAACTAGAGTTAATTTGGTATTTTTTTTTTTTTTTTTTTTTTATCTTTTAAAAGATTTTTTTATTTAAATTAAAAATTATGGGGGGGAATGAAAGTTGAAAATTTTTAAATCTTTACAATTCTTTTTACCCGAGGGGTCCTAGGGAAATTTTTTCCCACCGGGCCGGGATATCCGGGGCCTTTTTAAAAAAAAAGGGGGTTTTTTTTTTTTCTTGAAAAATTTAAAAAAAAAATTAAAAAAATTTTTGGATTCCCCCCTAGACCTTTTTTAAAAAATTAGTCCAAAATTTTTTCCCTTTCTTCAAAAGGAACTTAAACGAAAAATTTTTTAAATTTTTTTTTTTACTTTAAAAAAATTTTTTAAAAAAATAAATTATTAATTAAATATTAAAAAATTGGGCCCTTTTTTTTTAAAAATTATTCAATTTTTTTAAATTATCTTTAAAAAAATTTTTTTTTTTTTTTTCTTTTTAAGACCATTTTTCATTTTGTCCGGGGCGGTAAAACTGCTAGAGCCGGCCTTGGGGGTGTAGAATGACGTCATCAAAATATTGGTGCCAACACCTTTCTTTTCAAGCTACACACTTAGTCTCGTTTTTTTTTGTGTCACACCTTGTATTGATACATTTTTACCCCTATTTTCTAAAGAAGGGTTACTGTTCTCTTTCACTGTAACTGAAGCGGAAATTAATTCCGATTTTTACGATACTAGACTAAGGATGATTTTTAGTTGTTATAGGCATATCTTCATTTTTATTTAATTATTCTATTTATCTTAAGCTAAGAATTAATATTATTCTACCTTTTAAAATAAAAAAGTTATGTTATTGACATAGAGAATAGATTGAATAAAATAATCTTATAGAATGTCTTTCCGAGTTTGAAACTTCTATTTGAGTGCCTGTGTTAGTCGAATGGTCATGATTGAGAATTATTCGCCTGTGTTACTTCTATCGAGCATGGGTTCGAGTCCTGATGCCACAAATGACGTGTAGAGACGCACATTAAATCTGTCAAGGCTCAAAGTCCACACATTGGTGCAGTGTGGTAGTCTGGAAAGTGGTGTGCCAGTTCAGGAATTATCCTCATCACATGACAGAGGTTAAGAATTATGAGTTCCATTGCTTATAGCCATTGTGTAGCTTCAAATAGCTGGACTTAACTCGCACGAAGTGGTTCTGGAGAAGTTCATGATGACTACTGATTAATTTCTTATTCCTAATTAATTATTTAACGAGAATTCTTTTACAAAAATATCGAATCAGATGGGGGAAAAACCCCCTCGATATTAATTTAAAAATCATTGACACGATGATCAGGAAAAAGTTTCATTCAGAAAACTTTTATTGGTGTAAAATTTCCGTAAGTAAGGACTTACAAACAATTTTCGATCGTATGCTCAATGGGCTAATTTCCTGAGACGTCACAATCACACGATAACTGCAATCACGTGTTTCCAGCCAATCACTTCATAAATTCAAGTGACTTCATAGTCAGATGATAAACGTAAATATACGTTTTTCCAGTGAATCAGTTCACGAGCTTCGCCGTAGTCAACTTTGGACTTTGCAAAAACTTTCTTTTAAAAAGTATGTGTTTATTAACAAGATAACACTCGTAAGCAAACAATATATACACGTAAAGTGTAAGAACTTTTTAACTTCGAAAAACTTTTGAAGAATATTAATTTTGAATACCTTTACCCCGAATTTCAAACAGGTGCTTCTTAATTGTGTGCAAGTAAAACAACAGGTACGGGTATAATGTCAGTTTTTAATTCAATCAGGGAATACGTGACATTTTGTATCACGTGATCAGAAATTTAACCCATTAACCGTAATATAAAACAAATTATCAATTCCTACTTATGCTAACGAAGAAAAATTTTTATTTTAATTACTCTTTACTAAATAGTTATAATTATTATTATAAATAGGTATATACATATGACAGAATCACACCATTAAGTGACAAAATAAGCGTTTTGCCACCAATTTTCCATTTTCCTTTCTCTATAGGGTGATGGTCTATTATTATTGTTTGTTACTATTTATTCATTAATTAAATTTAATTATTCCAATAAAATAGTGTAGTAAAAAGAAACCACATTCTCAGAAATTAGGCCATCCCAGGTGGGATTTGAACCACGACCTTCGGATTAGAAGTCCAAAGCGCTATCCATCGCGCTACAGGGACACAACGAGCGATTTTTCTTTTTATATAGAGTGTTGGACTATTATTTCTGTTTGTTACTCTTTATTCATTAATTAAATAGTTAATGAACTAATATTTGAAAAAACTGTATAACCTCAAGTGTCCTCCACTACAAGCTTAAGCGTGATTTTGCGAAAATGGATAATATTTATGATATTTAGTGTCACTTAGATTAGAAAATGTATATAAAATTGTTTTAAGAATACTGTTACAATAAAAAATTATTTAAGTACACTATTTTGACAAAAAATGAACATAGAATGCCAAATTTTCAAAATATTCTCTTTTTGTGAAAAATGCTTCTATTATAATAATATTTTGCCTGTATATATCTCAAACTTCTGTGCAGAGGCTCAACTAGAATTTTTGAAATATATAACATAAGTGGGTTTATCCATGTTTTACGACAACAGAGGGGAGAAATTTTAAGAAAAAACGCCGATCGACATTTCAATGGGTTTGTAACTCTGAAAATAATGTAATGAATTTCTCAAAAATCATAGTTGAGCCTCTCTGTAAAGAGGTCACAGGCTATAAAAAAAGGTAAACCTATTATTACAATAGAAGCATTTTCTAAAAGGAGAGAACCTTTTCCCGAAAAAAGGTTATTCTAAGTTAATTTTTGCCACGAAATGTTGTATTTAAATAATTTTTTGTCAAAATGTCATATAAAACAATTTTATAAATTTATTCTAATATAAGAGACACTAAATATCATGAAAATTATCCATTTATGCTTTTTTAAAATCACGGTTCCGAACGTAGTCGGATACCTTAAAAAAATGTATTTGAACTTGAGTGGATGAAAAAAAAAATATTTCATTAGCGTTGTGTGAAAATTTATTGTGGACAAGATATATATATATATATATATATATATATATATATATATATATATGTATATTATTATATAACTATACACATTTTACTAAATATTGCTTAAATCAAAAATACCCAATTTATTTTATTAATAGTTATATAAATAAAAGCTATTCAAAATAGTTAAATTAAAATTATGAGATTGATAATAGCTTATTACTATAAACAAATATTTTGATATAAGTTATCTCCATAGTCCTAATATTAGATTAGAAATTACTTACTATTATTTATTCATATTTACTCTGGTGTTATTATGGTTATGCTATAATATGCAACTAATTTTAATTTTATTTCCATTGTAATCTTTTTGTTAAGTGCTACATTTTGTATACTGATTTAAATCTGTATTAGGGTATAGAATCTGGCAACAAATTGAATGTTTCCTCTCAGATTTAGCGCGGGCTTTGCACTTGTAAGTGCAATTTTTAGGTAATACCTCTATCTTGCTTAATGGATTTAGATATGTTTCTATCCATTATTTCCTATTGGTTTTACTCAGTGTTATTTACAAATAAAGGGGAAGTGGCTGGCCAAAAACATGTTCAGCTTACTTTATATAAATTATTTTATATACTAACTGTCCTAAGTCGGTATTGTTCATGGCACTGCAGCATCCATTTTATATTTATTATCTCGATTACTCTTTTTGTCCTTCATTGTACGAATTTTCCTGCTGTCTATGTTTTGTCGAGTTTATTGTTTGGATGTGATCTCTTGTTAGTAGAGAATTGACTTATATATATATATATATATATATATATATATATATATATATAGGGAGAGTGTGAACTAATAGTAGGAATGGAAAAATAGAATATTGACAGAATGTACATGTTAACATCTTTCGAAAACTCCCCCTTTATTTTTTTATCTTACTACGTTTTGATAAAGGTACTCCCCTTAAGAATGTCTGTCGGTTAGCGGTGTGACAATTTTTAAAACTCGAAGTCTGGACCCGAGCCAAATACGGGCGAGACTTGAGAAATGTCTTTGGCTGAGAATGAAGCGGTGGTATGCCGCGAAACAAAACTGGCTATCCGAATCTTGGAAACACGTGTATCATTTTGTATGGCTAAGAAAAGGGCACGCGAGAACGGATAGACACATGCTTGCTTGCTCAAAAACCGTGCGATGTAACGGTGAATGAGTTTACTTAAAATTTCAGCTGTTGTTTACCTTCACAGAGTCTAGTGATTAATTACCTGTAGTATTATCAGATAAGAGAAAACCCTCGAAATAATAAAAATTGACGGTGCATTTCAGGGAGTTGAGTTGCGAGTCTTGACTGTGTTCTGCGAAAATGTTGTATTTAGCTGTTTACATTTTCTGTGTTCCATTTGCGTAATTTTTGTATTATCCACTATATAAAATTTGCTTTTTTTCGTATGTTTTTAAATTCCTACTATTAGTTAACCTCTCCCTACATATATTTATTTATATGTATATATCTTGTTCAATTTTCAAACGTTATTAACATACTTTTTAATCATCCACTCAAGTTCAAATGCACTTTTTTAAACTAGTAGTGGAGGACACTTGATGTCAATACGATTTTTTCAAATATTAATTCCTTTATTAAATTTAATTAATGAATAAACATAACAAACAAAAATAACAGTTCAACGCAGTGGCGCACACAAGGGAGGGGTGCCCTAGAGGTCCAGACCCCCAAAGCCGTTGATTTTTTCAATTGATTATAATTCTAAGTATATAGTACGTAAAATTTAATTAAATATTTATTTTTAATGATTAATTTTATTAATTAATGCTAATTATTTATTCAATAATTAGTTTTTTACTGTTTTTTGTTCCCGAAAATCGACAAAATCAAAAGGAGCATGATACAAGAATGGTGAACTTTCAACCCTCGACCTCCCCTTGAAAAATTCTTGTGTGCGCTACTGGTTCAACGCCATATATAAAAAGAAAAATCGCTCATTGTGTTCATATAGCGCAATGGATAGCGCGTTGGACTTCTAATCCTAAGGTTTTCACCTGGGATGGCCTAATTTCTGAGAATATGATTTCTTTCTACTATAGTATTTTATTAAAGTAATTAAATTTAATTGATGAATAAATAGTAATAAATACAAAAAATATAGACCAACACCATATATAGAAAGGAAAAAGGAAAATCGCCTTTTATTTTGTCACCCAAAAATTGTGATTCTGTCATATGTATATACATATCTACATTAATTGTAACTATTGAATCAAAAGTAACTAAAATAAAATGTTTCTTTGTTGATCCAAGTAGGAATTGACTTTAATTTTTTTTATATTACTTGTTTTTATTTAAAACCCGTTTTTTAAGAGTTGAAGATCTTAGCAACAATATATAATGTTTAACATTTCTTATTTCTCGGTAGAAATTCCTTTTTTAAAGAAAAATTGTATAAAAATAACTAATGTAAAAAAATAGCATTGTGACAGTATTAAGCAATAATTGAATAGACAACTACTCATTTTTCTTTTAGAAAAATCTACCTCCTCTTTTCGTTATTATTCAACAGAAAATAATTATCTAAAAATAATATTTAGAAAGTTGAATCAAAACAACACAACAAATTTCACACTATATGTATAAATAAGCACATAGATTTATATTTTATTCAATTTGCACTTAATTGACAGAACTACTATAATTCCATAAATCTCAAAAGGCAAAAAAAGAACTTCACTATTTTGGTACTTATGTATAATGCCATCGATCAGTTTCTTAAAATCAAAAGACGTCGCCAATTGAAAAAATGCCACCAAAGGTTGCCATTGTTATTATTATTGTGTTCGAACTTGCGTGGAAATAATTTCCACTATTGGCTGAATATAGCGGTTTTGGTGGACACCTTTTAAGTCAACAAAATTGACCGACGGTATAATGTGTATAATTTTTAAAAAAATTAAATAGCTGAAAAGATTCTGAACTATAGAAGCAAAACAAATGCAAGTCTTAGCCTAAAATGAACAAAATAATTCTACAGAAAAAAGTAAAATATTTAAGTTGATGCCGCAGTTTGTGATTCTATACATTATTCGGTACTAACGTATTATAACGTCGACCAATTTCATCATATCAAGAGACATTGCCAAATGACACAATATGCAGCCAATAGTGGAAGTCATTCGTGCGTGTGTTGGAACACAATAATAATAACTATGACAGCATTTAGCGACATTTTTTGAATTGGCGATATGTTGTGATTTGGCGAAATTGGACAAATGTTATGATGCGTAATAACTTATTATTCGAAGTCTAAATCGCCCTTCTGAGTAAAATCAGCATAAAGCTACAATGACGGTTGACAACTATTTCCCTTTAGAAATTGGCACAATGAATACTATTAAATCATCTTTCCAATTGCTTCGCGAAGAACGCTTTTACATACTATTATAGAGCAGCGTTTCTCAAACTGCGGGCGCGCCTTCCTAAAGGGGTGTGATAACCCTACAAGGGGGGCGCGAGTATATCAAAAAATCAAAAATAACAGATTATTTTTTAAAAAAACTATTAACTTACTGAAGGGGCAAAACCGTACATTCTGACATAATAAAATACATTTACACTGATATAATACACTTATAAATTTATCATTACTGTACAATGTATTTGATAATAAATTTATCTAAAAAGTAAAACGAAAGTACGTTTAATAATTAATACTGACTCCCAATGGAAATGTCATACACAAAAAGTATTTTCAAATTTATTATTTATATCTTGATAATTTGGTGATTTATAATTAAGTTGTGATGTAGCTTTACCGTATCAAAAATACATTATTATTGCATTTAGTACAAATGTTATTATTGTACGGGGGAGGGAAACGCTATGAAAATTATGATGATAGAAGATAGGTCATAAATACTGAAAGTTTGAGAAAAGCACTATACTAGAGTCAAAAATTTCGGAATGGTCCCCTACATTCACGCAGATTGCTCGCTGGAGGAAATATCTGTTTCGAGGTTGGCAGCACTAATAAAGGAAAAACACACATTACATCTGGAATTTATTTTAATACTGCTGGCTTTAGCTGCAGAGTCTTTCTGACAAAGCGAATTTTTCATTCGTCGGATTTTGCAATGTCGTCTTTCGAGCAGCGTGAAAACATCAAATTCTGTGTTTGCTCGAAATCACCTAAGACGCTCGGATGCCTGAGAAGAAAGCATACATTAACGATTTCAGCACTAAGCGATTTTTACATGCCATGGCCTAAAATGAAGTGAAGAACATCGTTTTATGTGGTAATGGATTCAGATGAGGTGATCCACAATGCGACGAAGCAACGGTAGAACCTCTCAAAAATGGATTCCAGAAGTGTTTCGAACAGTTACATGAACGCTGGAATAAGTGTGTGGATACAAGAGGGCGAGTACCTTGAAGTCCAATAGGTGCAATTATTGTTCTATTTTCAATAATTTGTAACTGACCTATAAGCCCAGTGGCTGAGTGGTGAGTGTCACGCTTCCCGCCACAGGTCCAGGTTCCGTGGGGCTGGGCAAGATCAGCAGCCTTCCATCTCTCTTCAGTGGGTCGATAAATGCTTTTGGGGCCAACACTGGGGCTTTCAGTCAGACTGACCACTTGACCAGCTTATCTACACATGCACACCAGCTCCTAAAAGGTCCCGCAAGTGAGGTATGCACAGTAGACCTTGGTCCTTATGGGCTGTTGCGCCACTGAGTTCAGTTTAATTGACCATTTCTGGAAACATTTTGACCTACCTGTATATATAATAAAGCACAATTTATTTTCATGTTTGTACAGTTTGCATAATTCCAACTTTGGAGCATGAAATAAAATCAAACTGATTGAACAATACAAAACCCTCTAAATGAACTCAGAAGAAGCGCTAAAAAATAAGAACAGACTTTACTACTAAAAGTTCTCTCTCTCAATTGGTCCCCACGGGTATAGATTCTCAACCTAATCTGAAATGCTCAGTTAAGCAGAATCTAACAAATGTCATGAATATCACTTCTTAAAGATCAGCTTCAGCAGAGGTACTAACACACAAATATAGTCATGCTTTTAGAATATGTCACAGTGCGGTTTTAGAGTTTATATTCTTAGTTTAAAATTAATACTTTACGTTTCAATTTTCTTCCATTTATTTTATCGCTCTCAGTAATAAAATTTTTACCCATCTTAAAAGCAAAATCTTGTTCCCTGCCGGTTTAAATTTAATTTTGAAGTTAATCTTTCCAAAGACTTTGAGAGTTTACATACAATTTTACAGGGTGTCTACAAATTAGTTGGGCAATTTTGTAAGTTAAGAACTTCCGAAATATTAAATGAAATTAATTCATTTAAGGTCAGACTAGTAATAATATATCCTAAGTTTATTCATAAATGATGCTATCTTTTAGCGAGCCGTAATCATTCTTTGTTTGGCATTACGAAAATGGAGACAGGCAACGGTATTGAAACAGTGAAATGCTGTTTATGACTTCATGAAAATAAATCATTCTGCTGTGTAAGTACGACGAAATTTTGTTCCCAGGAGAATACAATATTAAAAGCCCCCTACTTTAACAGGCTACAGATTTTCCTTATGCAAATCATCAAAGAACAAATGCTAAGAAGTTACATTTTTCAACAAAATGGCGCGACTTTACATCTTACCTTCATGCCGAGGTATACGTTTGGATTGGTCGAGGAGCTGTTATTCATAGGCCACCACGATCAACAGATCTTTTAACCCTGGATTTCAGTGTATGGAGTTTTGTAAAGGATCAATTCCTACATCCATTCCTGAACTAAAACCAAGAATCTACGCTGCAATTAATTTGATTGAGGGAAACACGCTAACAAATCTGTGGCAAGAGCTGATTTACCGATGGGACGTTTGCATAGTAGCGAAACCACATCAAACATTTGTGACAGTAGCGCACACAGAAATTTTCCAGGGGGATGGGGTCCACCATTTTGGTATCATGTTCCAATACGCCGCCCAGCATATTCTTTTAATTTTGTCAATTTTCGGGAACAGAAACAATACAAAATTAATTATTGAATAAATAATTAGCATTAATTAATAAATTTTTATTTCAAATACATAATTATGGGAAAATGACTATAACCTAAGGATAAATGCTTTATTTAACAAAATGAAGGATGAAATATTTAAAATATATTAAACACCAAAGAAGAACGTCTTTCTCCTACGTCTAAAACTTAGCGTCTCTAACGTCCGTCTACATCCTTTTTCGTGAGTCCTTTAGTCGGACATTCCTGGTGGATTGTGACGTCAGTGGTGGTTTCTCCACCTAATTAATAACAAGGGGAGGGATGTGACATTTGCATATCCCAGCCCTACATGAATAGAATTTTTACGTAATATATATATACATAGGATTATAACCAATAGAAAAAAATCAAAGGGCTATAGAGTGTCGGACCCTAGGACCCTTATCTTGTGAGCGTTACTGATTTGTGATAATGGTAAACTTAGACTATTTCTCTAGCTTACAGCAATATGTATTTAATTTTTTTCCTGTAAATTATAAGCAATAAACCATTATTTTTGCTCAGCTAATTTGTAGACACCCTGTACTTGTGATGCAACACCAAGTATTATCGCGTGTATATGTGCAATGTTAAATTAAAAGCTTTAATTAAATCTTAATTTCAAAAGTGATTGGCTCTCAGTGAAGATTTTTTTGGATGAAGGTAATACAATATCTTAACGAAAATAATGGAGAAATGTGAGGGATAAGAGAGAGAGTTTGAAGACCCCAAAAGTGTTTCATTACGGAAGTACTAAAAAGTATGCTATTTCGAAATTGTCCTGTATTTCAGCTTTTCGATAGGATTATCGAACTTTATTTGCATCTTTTTTTTATTTCTGTGTCTCCATGGTAACCAGAATATCTAACTATCGAAAATGGCGCAACTGGATCTCACGCGGTGATGTTTCCGTGACAGAAGACGAAACTTGTCTATTCATCCCCCCTTTTCTCTCTCTTTCTCCTTTTTTTTTTGTCGAAGGGACAATTAAAGAAAGAGTGTCTTAATCCAAGGTTTTCTAGGTTTACATTCACATTATTCGATGAAAAAGTAGAACTGCGAATTGATTCCTGGAACATGAAGAATATATAACTGATTCAATAAATTTAGTTTCTTAGACTTTTTGACAATATATCAGTGAAAAAAAAGTAGAACAATTCGCAGACGATGTAGTGAAAACGGTCACATTTGGCCAAATTTAACTAACAAAAAATTTCTTAATGATATATCTTTCATATAAATGAAATTTTTTTGGCAAATTTCAAGAAACTTTTGCTTGAGTTTTAATAAGTTTAACAATTGTTTACAGCAGTGGTCTTCAAACTGGAGCTACACGAGGCATACTAAGAAGTTCCACAAGTCACAATAAAACATCGAAAAGAAAATTTAAAATGTGTATGTAAAATGGATTCACGTTCTGTGTGAATTTCGTATAATCTCAAGTATCTAAAGCTTATCACAGTTATTAAAACTGAAAATTTTTCTTATACAAAATAACTTAAGTTTGTAATACCTTTTTTAACTTTTATTATAATACAATAACAGAATATTAAAAAAATTTTCTTTATACGTTTTACCTACTAGATAGTAAGTATTCTATTGCTTACTATGCTGGGTTCCATGGAATAATTTTATGCTCGTTAGTACAATATTTTACAAAATTGAATAGCTTTCTAATGGAAAATACACATTTTTTCATTCGTGAAAAAAAGCATCTATAGTGAAAGAGAGGGAAAAATTTATCGAGAATACATCAACAGATTCGACGTTAAAATCTAAATTTAAGTTAGAACAGCACCTAACTTTTTTAGGTGGCAAATCCAAACTAAATACACAGGATTTCTTACACAGCTATAAACATTTTTATGCAGTTTAGAGCACAATGTATTTAAAAAAGAAAAATATTTTTCAACACGAGTGGCTGCAAAAACAAACTATACAAATCAAGGAAACGAATATGAAATTCGACTGCAGATAATTTCAATAGGTCAAGACTTTAGTAGTTGTGTAAAAAATGCTGGCCCATAGCCTAGTTACTAAATATAATGCATAGGTAGGTGATACTTGGATTACAAATGAATAATATTAATGATTAGACGTATTATATTATTTTTTTTAATAACCAGCACAATACTTTTTAGAATACATAAAGTAATACTTATAATATGTTGAGCTATATACTTTAAAAATTATTTTAAGATGTAATCTTTTAAGTGTGTGCGGGGAATGAGGTTTTCTGGAAACACCTTATAGTTCAAAGGGTTCCTTGAGTCAAAAAAGTTTGAAGATCACAGATCTATAGAATGGATCACCTGTAAAATCTTTGGTAATTAAACTTTGGTTTGCAGTTAATTTTATTAGTCAGTAAATCGCTGGTGCGGAGTAAAAGGTAATTGCCGCTTTTATTTGTGCTTGTATTGTGTGTCGTTTCGCCAAATAATGTATCTTTGGCGATTTCAACGCCCGGCTAACCGAAAAATACTGGAGTTCCTTTTTCTTTTCTTTTAATGTATCCGACTACGTTCGGAACTGTGATTTTGCAAAAGCGTATAAATGGATAATATTTATGATATTTAGTGTCACTTAGATTATAAAATATATATAAAATTGTTTTAAGAATATTATTACAATAAAAAAATATTTAAGTACACTATTTTGACAAAAAATGGACATAGAATGACCCATTTTCAAAATGTTCTCCGTTTGTGAATAATGCTTCTATTATAATAATATTTTGCCTGTATATACCTCTGTATTTTTGAAATGTATAACTTAGAAGTGGGTTTATCCATGTTTTTAGACAACAGAGGGGAGAAATTTTAAGAAAAAACGCTGATAATTATTTCAATGGGTTTGTAACTCACAGAAAATAATGGCGATTTTTCAAAACTCATAGTTGAACCTCGCGCAGAGGTCTGAAGCTATACACAGGCAAGCATATTATTATAATGTAAGCATTTTTCACAAAAGGAGAACATTTTTAAAAAAAGTTATTCTAAGTTAATTTTTGCCGAAATATTGCATTTAAATAATTTTGTTTTTTATTTGGTTTTTTTTTTTTTGTCCTTAAAACAATTTTATATGTGAATTCTAATCTAAGTGACACTAAATATCATGAAAATTATCCATTTATGCGCTTTTTTTAAATCACGGTTCCGAACGTAGTCGTATACCTTAATGTAAATAATGATGTAATTTTTTTTTTCTATAGTTTTAATTTTACTCTCATTACCCGCGAACGCACAAACACATTCAACCTAGTATCCTTACTAGTATTTTTACTACCTATTGTACTACCATTCGACATTACACTATGACCAGACACAGGATAACTTACTAAAAAAATGCACTGTTACATTTTCAACATAACAATGCGTCATTTATGACATTATAAATTAAATAATAACATAATTCACTTACGTCTTTGAAAAAAAAAACCGCTGTGAGGGCGCATTATCGAAATGCTTTCTTCTCACAGAGAAACGGGTCAAGGCTCCTCTAGAAAAATAGAGCAAGATGAGGCTTGTGGTTTTTGTAATAAGGGAAGAAGGCAGAGAGAAACTCAAGGGAGGTAAAGTGCTTTCTCAGGAGAGGGGCCTGTTCCTTCAATCAGGTATTCGAATATCTTTTCTAGTCCGGAAATTCGGGGATGGAAGTGAGCGGGGGACAGAGGAATGAGATTGCCTAAGTTTTGTTCCACGTGGTTTTGCGGTCTGCACAACAATGCCACGCAATTTTGAATTTTGGAAAAGTGTGGTAGTTACAGGTCTTGGGGTAAATGCGTAAAGTGAGGATTTGTGTGATTAACTGTTAACTTTGAGTCACCAAGTCCAGTGTGGTGCTTCTCTCCCCTTGCACAGATTTCATCCAATTCATTTCATAAATCATTAAAACTCAATTAATTATTATTAGTTAATTATCCGATAGATCCATGTTTTTATATTCGCTTACTGGATTCCATTTAAAGTTTTCTTTGATGTTTTAACAGATTTGGAAAACTATGTACAGCTTCCTCCTTTTAGACATTATATTGATCTGTTTTATTTGTTATTCATACTAAAATATATGGTACAGGAACGATTTACGTGATTTGAATCCTAAGAGACACTACAAGGACAAATGAGAAATAATTTTTATGTTAATACGAGCTGGTATACCCGTTCTTCGCACGGGTGAATTGAAAAATTAAACAATACAGGTTGCAAGATAAAGAAGTTTTTTATGAGTTGATTTTACGTGAATTGTAAATTAAACAAACAAAAAAAAGCTTTTTGCAAATCTCAACTGAACAAAAAAAAAAAAGATTTGTTGTATTTTAGGTCTGTAGGTACAATAGATGATAAAAAAAGGGATTATTTTTTATTTATAACACCCCCGTAACTCTCCTGTGGGTCTATTTTTGAAACCACCTTTTTAAGCTGATCTCAGCTCAGCAAAAGTATAATATTGTTACAAATTTTGTGTAGTGAATGCTTAAAATAGTGTAAATATATAATTTATATCTAGATGCATAATACGTTAATATTACTTTCTAGTTATTCTTTGTATTTATTTTACGTTAAAATTATAATATTCGCAAGCAACGTCATTCCTTACATTATAATGGCAATTCAATGGAGACAGAGCGAAATGTTGGCGATAGAGCCAAGTTGGCATCATTTTTGGCAAACCATGTTGGTAGCTTAGCGATTGATTGAACGGTACAGAAGTTGATATGCTGTAGTGTCACCTGGTAGGAAGCTATAACAAAGAGGATAGCACACAAAAACCTTTTCCACAAAATAATACATGTACATTCCAATCTTCATAGTGATCGGTTGAACGGTGTTGGAGGGAAGCGAGGTCATATACACAAACATCCATTTATATATAGAAATTTGAAGTGATAGAAAGTTAAGAATTGAATTAGATTTATATAATACTTATTAGTGGTTCACTTTCAAATTCAAATATAAATATTATTAATTATAAAATACAGAACTAGAGTTGTTTTAAAAATATCCAGATCATCGATGAAATGCGAGACAAATATATGCGTCAAGATTTCTGTCGTGATTTGTCACATATCATGATTCAATAAACATGTGTAAACAATGTAAAGGAAACATTTTCAAAACCGAATATTTATATTTTAATTAAAAGTTTGTTATATATCTTTATCTAGAAAGGATGTTATGAGTTCTAGTCAATTAACGATAGTATTATACAATCACAAAAAACAATAACAAAATAATACAAAAACAATATTCGAGTATATACAGAATTAGAAGAGCCAGCTCTCAGGAGCACTTATTCTCCGCATGGATAAGCTGTAGGGAACAATATTGAGAGATCTTAATTTTTTCTCAAATAATATTCTTAAATAATTCCCACTTTAAAATTGAAGGGTTTAATTTTGAAGTTGTTGGCAGTTTATATATATATATATATTTAGATTCTAAAGTTAACAATAGGTATGATTGTACTACACACCAGAATCCAAAAGAGAATTACTATGGCTAATACGAAATGGCTTATGGAACACGAAATATATGAAATCAAATTTAATCAAAAGAAAAACACAGGTTCTATTGTATAAAAGTCTTTTAAGATCAGTACTTATACTTATGCTTCTGAAATACGTTCCATGTCCCGAACAGATGAGAACATGATAAGTATCTACGAAAGGAATTTTTAAAGAATTATTCTTGGAGGAATTCAAGAAAATGGCGCGTGGCGAAGATCAAACTCTTTAACTCATATAAAAAATCTGACATAATCAAAGTACAACGAATTAAATGGGCAAGACACTTCATCAGAATGGACGAAGACCGCACCACTAAAAAAGCCTTTAATGCCAAAACCAACTGGAACACGGAGAAAAGGCAAATGTCCCAGAAAAAGACCTAGTTTTGAAAACTAAAAATTGGAGAACATATTAGCAGACAGAAGTCTGGCCTGTAAAAGGCCTTTTGAGAAGGTCGAGGCCCACCCTGGGCTGTTGAGCCACTGAGGAAGGAATATTCTTAAATATCAATAAAAAAATTGGTATGCAATTTTATGCCCAGAACTCTTTTACCCAAATATGCCTTATGTTACTTGCGAGTAACAATAAGGTGACCATTTTTTTACAATGAAATGGAGGACGGAAAATTTAAGAAAAAGTTACAAATTAAATATATGAAAAGTTTTATTAATTCAAACAAAAACACGCTAATTACGCTTAGATTCTTTTTAATTATTTTCTTAAAAGAGTATTTGTCCATTTTTAATTTTTTTTAAAATATTATTTTCTAATACATCGGGAAGTTCAAAAAACATATCCTTCATCTTTTTTACGGAAAGCACTGTAGCTTATTAACAAAATTTTTGATTTCTCACTAGTCGTTAAAAAAAAAACCCACAAAAAATTCTTTTAACTGTGCATTGTTCCCGGGACCCGTAAACAAAAGAATAATATTACATTTTCATATGAAATGTTTTTATTTTTGAAACAGCGTAAGTAATTTCGCCCATCTTTTACCGTATGTAGATTTTCCAATTGTTCTAATTTATTAGAATTTTAATATACATTCAGTCTTCTTTCTACTTCAAACCGACAATTGTCATCGATTTTAATATCAGGCATTTTTTTCGATAAAAACTCACAACGTAATTTTCTATATCTGGCCACTCTACTTAAAACCAAGTCAAAAAATATCATTGAAAACTGTTATTTCCTGTGATATTTGTTTCAGGCCATTCTTTGAAAATTTGTAAACATGTTTGGATCATCTCTGACACCAGAGATTAACAGATCAGTTTTAAAATATTGAAAAGGAGGAACACTTTTCGAGGAAGGACAGAACCTATAAAAGGAAGACGGTTGGTCACCTTAGTAATAAAAAAAGGAGACATATGAATTTCAAGCTATTATCATTAGTGCAAAAAAGAAATTAAAATACCTCTAGTGAGAGATTTTCGACACTCCTGCTGGCCTGTCTCTCTTCGATTACCCTGCAGGGGTTCTTTGGTCTGCAACCGGCGTAGAATTGGGGCTGCTGCGGACCTTCTACCTCGGGGTCTTTGAAAGATAGCCTCTTCTTCTGTTTCTGCTGCGTCTGTTTGTCTTGTGCAGAAGCCTGAGGTCCGCCCCTGAACATTCTTATGTGAGGAGAGCTCGGCTCACATGGCCAATGCGAGCTCGCTTCCTACAACGGCAGAGATGGGCGAGGTACGAGAGAGATTGCTTCCAGTGGCTCGGCTGGGTGAATTCTGCCAATTCATCCATCAGATGTGATGATGCACTGTCATAAAGGATCGCGGGTTCTCTTCAAGGCCTGGTACTCTACTGGATATCAATACCTGTAGGGGATAGAAAGGATTATGAGTCATACGAAGCCTTACAATCATTCAATTCCTACTATTAGCTTACACTCTCTCTATATTTATTTATTTATCCTGGTGGAATTTTCAGTCGTTAATAAAATACATTTTAAAAACGCCCATTTGGAAATTTAATATACATGATTATTTTGGATGACAATACAATAATTTAATTATAATTAATAAAAATTAACTGATTAAAACTAATTATTTAAAGAATTATAAATACACAGCCACGTTGGCATCAGTTTTGGCGACTTAGTGACCCTTTTGGCGACTTGTGACAAAACTTGAAAGAGTATTTTTTCTCACGTTTTAAAGCATTCAGTTGAACTGAAATTTTATATACACGATTGTTTTGGATGACGATACGATACCTTAATGATAATTAATAAAAATTAATTATCCCTTAATGTTGTGATTCTGTGTGTCCTATGTATATATATATTTATATTAATTGTAACTATTTAATAAAAAGTAGCTAAAATAAAATTTTTCTTTGTTGATCTAAGTAGCAATTGACTGAAAATTTTTTTTCAATTCCTACTATTTACTCACACTCTCTATTTATTTATTTATTTATCTTGGTGGAACTTTCAATCGTTATTAAAATACATTTTAAAGCGCCCAATTGAGCTGAAGTTTTATATACATGATTATTTTGGATGACAATACACAAATTTAATTATAATTAAAAAAATTAATTGATTAAAACTAATTATTTAAAGAATTACAAATACAGCCACGATGGCGACTTAGCGACCCTTTTGGCGACTTATGTCGAAAGAGTTTTTTTCTCACGTTTTAAAGCATTCAGTTGACTGAAATTTTATATACACGATTGTTTTGGATGACGATACGATATCTTAATGATAATTAATAAAAAATAATGACCACTTAATGTTGTGATTCTGTCATATGTATATATATATTTATATTAATTGTAACTATTTAATAAGAAGTAGTTAAAATAAAATTCTTCTTTGTTGATCTAAGTAGGAATTGACTTGAACATTTTTTTTATATTACTTGTTTTTAGCATGCTTTTATTAGCTTCACATGTATGTAACGGAATCTTTGAACTCGATTTTTATCCATTTTAAAAGGTCAGGTTAATTTGAAAATGTGCACATTTGTGAAGAGCCGATGACAATACAATAATTTCTTAATTTTGTTCCATTGTCCTGATCAGGATCATTAGGATTAACGATTTCGCATTTTCAGATTTGGTGACTAATTCCAGATACCAGTTTTGGTGACAAAAAGATTGTTACAACCCTATTACGAAAACGTTCATGGTTAATAGAGAAAGTGATCTTTTTAGTGAAAAATATCATTGACTTTACACCTTCATCCACATTAAATATTTCAAACTTAGCTCTTCCAGATTTCCTTCAGTTAGCTGATCTTACATTTTGCAAACCAGGCCGTATCCAGTCACTAATAGGATGCCAATGGGTATTCCAGATTGTAAAAAAAAATGATGCATTTAAAATTAATTCATTAATGAATAAATGATAGTTTAAATAACTACAAAAACCACTTTTATTGTAGATCGAACTAAAAAATGAAAAATAAATGATAGTTTAAAAAAACCAAAAAACACGCTTTTATAGTTAACTGAACTAAAAAGTAAAAAATAATTCTTAATATAAGAATAAAATGATTAACGAGAAAATTAATGTCATTGTGGTAAAAGCGTGGGGTGCTCGATATTAATTGTTATACGTTCTTACTAGTTCTATTCCGAAATGCAGAGTTAGTACAAAGCACCCCACGCTTTTACCACAATGACATTAATTTTCTTGTTAAACATTTTATTCTTATATTAAGTATTATTTTTTTACTTTTTATTTTGTTCTTATATTAAGAATTATTTCTTTTATTTTTCACTTTACTCTTATATATTAAGAGTTATTTTTTATTAAATATAAAAGTGCGTTTTTTAGTTTTTTTTAAACTATAATTTATCGATAAATAATTCAGTAGCTTCCAGACAAAGCTTTCAATGAGTTCTTATAGATGACTAAAAATTCCGATAAAGATCAGCAGAAATGAGAGAAATATCGCTCATTATTTCAAATTATTATAATTATCTTCCACTAATCCGTTAAATAAAATTGAGATATAAAAGTAACAGTCGTCGAAGAAATGCAAATAAAAACTGGCTGTCGAGACCATCAGAAAAACAACAACAAAACACTCTTTTACCTACGCTTTCGAAAAAGGTGCGAGAGAAGGCTGATTTTAATGTTCTTTGATATCCATAATTTAAGCAATAAAAATATAATTTTTTCATATCATGAAAAATAGTTTTATTTTAATTCAACTTTATATATAAATACTTCGTATTGTGAGATATAATAAGTACACAAAAGTGAGGCGTACAGTTTTGGGTGTATATGAAAACAGGTAAAAAAAAACAAAGGTAAAAAACAGGATAATGTCTCACGCGTTGTCATTAACGTAGAAAATGATCACTATGTATAAAAAAACATAATAAGCTATTATATTACAAATGAAGCCATTTAAAAAAAGCTTCAGGTAATAAATTATAATATTTTTCAAATCCCAGGATTTTAAGACTTGGTGATTTTTGTATGGAAAAAATTAACATCGTAAAACGTCTAAATAATTTCTGAAAGGATTCGAACATGTTCTATAAGATTTAAATTTAGTGATTTCGCGAGCTATTCTATACAAAGAGCCTATATTTTAAAAATACTCATACATTTATATAAGTGTGCCTTCGCGTCATCAGTCTTAATGCTGTGAACAGAAACATTTTGAAAAAGTGTAACAAGGTTCATCTTAATAGTACCGTATGGTTACAGAACTAATCTCATAGAGAATTATTATCTAACATGTGGCTTTCACACAAAAACCTCATCATCATATAAATGCTAAATTTCAATTATTATAGGGAGGATTATAGAACAGAATTGTCACGGATCATTTTGTGAAGTGAAACTATATCCTTCCAAATCTGTTGCTGTGTTCATGAATAATCTGTGTTATTTCTTTAAAGATGGGATATCTTAAATAATGTGGTCATGAGGATAAACATCGGTAATTACAAAATATGAATTATCGTATATTTTAGGCGTCTGTATGCAATTTGTCGACAAGTTCTAGCTCTAGATGTGGCAAAAAAGAAAGTGTTTTGGCTATTATTAGAATATTTAGAGGTGCATTTATGATTTTTTTTATTTCCAATGACCAAGACTACAAAAAATCACTACAATGCAAGGGGATAGGAACAAAAACAGAAAGAAAAAAAAGTAGGAAACAACAACGTGGAGAGAAAAGTCTATGAAAACCCAATAAGTCCCTAAATTGTCAATATAGATCGTACAAAGAGGCGCCCTTTAGTGTTGGGCAGCGGCGAATGTGGTCAGCATCCATGTCCTCCCAAATATCATAGAGCGTGCAGAAAGGGGCCTGTGCAAAATGAATTCGATTAAGATATTTGAAGAGACAGTCGTGTCTAGTAGCCAGACGAAACTCGGCAACTGCTTTACGTCTTGGCCGCACATGGGAAGATCCTTAAGATTATTCCACCAGATTTTATGGGGATTTCTCTCTGTGTATTGAATTAAAGTGAGATCAATAATACGTTTGGCCCTGGTAAAAGGGACAGCTTGTGAAGTCCCCGCCCGTGGGGACCTCAGTTCTACATTATCTATGCGACTTGTTTCTGTGGGGAAGAACGAAGAACAACTCATATCATTCATAACTAAAATCTGTTTATTAAGATATTAGTTTAAACACAATAGACAACAATAATAATTAAGTAAGATGATCTAGAATGAGAAGATGCAACACGTATTACCAATAGCCGCGTACTTGACCACTGAATCTAACTTTATAGATTAATTTCTCTATCACTAATACACGTCCTTTCCTTATAGCTTATACAAAATTAGTTTACCGCTATATCCGAAGTAATCAGCTACGTTCTTTATCTGTTCTAATGTGGCTTTAATCCGACAGTGTTCCCTTTGGCCTCGAACCCACTGGTTCATCAGTACTGGCACGTCTAGGCTATTTAACGAAGTTAGGATTCTTCTAAACTTTATCTCAAATCACTTTACAGCTATCTCTCTACCTAGCGAGTTCACTTTCCACTTAGCAATCACTTCTGCACATACATAGAGACCCAGACAAAGACTTCGCTCTACTGCTAACTTCCAATATATATATGATTCCTAATTTACATAACCACGTTCTTCTTCTTGAGTTGGTTGGAAAGAATTGCCATTTCGGCCCCAAAGAAACCCCAAGAGGACATTAATAGAATTCGCGATAAAAGCCCCGTCACAAGCTTTCCTTGTTGTCTGTTGAATGGAAGCTCCCTTCTTTGCTAGGTGGTCCGCTAACTCATAACCAGTTACACCACAATGTGGTGTATTTATTATAAGCTATTGTAAACGTATTGACTTTCACACGTTCTTGGAAAGACTGTCTGGTGATGATACCCGATACTTTAATTTCCACTCCTATACAGAACCAGCGTTAAAGAGAAAATGACTATCCAACATGATGTCTCTCAACAAAAAAATTCAGTCACATCTAAAGGATTATTTTCCTTATTTTGGAAGAATTACAGAGAGATTTGTACCCATAAGGTTGATCGGTAGGTTGGTAAGAATTATTGGCTCAAGACCATATTGGCCCATCAGAATGTATTATTTACGATCTTAAGATATCAGATGGAACATCATGCAACCAATCTCAAGTTTTTTTAAGAGACATAGATAAGGTATTTTTAAATCGGGCCAACACACATTACACTTTTTAACTACATTCAATTTATCGCTGTCTGCATACATTATACCTTGGTAAATAATGTTACAGGTTTCATTTAGCTTTCAGATTAAGGGTTGAATGTCTCGCCTTTTATATGCTCGAAGAATCATGGCATGTCTTCCAAAAGTGATTACAGTTGACAGAAATTGATTCCATGGTACTAAGATTACCGGATGATTGACACTTAAAGAAATAGGCTATCTTTGTAACTGACTGGCAGGTTCCCAACTTCTGCATTACCTGAAAGTCTTCTTGGAGGAACGCAGAAAACAATTCATAGTTCAAGTTCAAGCATTTTCTGTATGTAACTCTCTGTTATCAGACGTTCACCCACTTCAGGAATGATGGTCTGAAAATAATTATAGGTCTTATCTTATAGGTTCTTTTTTTCATGGAAAGGTGTATATTACGCAATTAATTCTTAGATAAGCTAGCACCGCGTCTACTCCGTCTTTCTATTTTTACAAGAACTGTTTTACAGAGCTGCGAAGTGTTTGCTTCGAGATTACTTCAACTTGCATCATGGACTGTTGCAATTTAGCAGGTAATTGGCGACAGTTTATTATTAGTTTTTCTTCAACTGATGATATCCTAGAAGCATTGCATAGGCTATTGGTGATGGACCTTACCATCCTGAAACATTTCAACTGATCAAGTTGACACTAAACATTCTGGTACCTCAATACTGTATGTTCCGTATCACACAGTTGAGGACTTTAAAGAGAGTTCAACTTTACTTAATACGCAAATAGTGATGTACACAGGGATGGATTTTGAGGGTCCACCGCTCCATACACTATGAGAGTTTTATTATTTAGTATATAGATTACTCTTCGGAGTTTGTGCATTTATGTGGTCTTTTAAAATATAATCTCTTCTTAAAAGTAATTTGTGTACGTCACTGCATGCACAGCTTTTATTTTTCAACATAATGTTTTTTTTCTTTTAAGTATTGGAACTTCAGTGCAAACAGCATGAAATGCACCAGGATTACCAAGCTACCAATAAATATATGATATTTTGGATTGTTGTAATATAGGGGGTAATAAAAATAATGAAACACCTGTGCATAAAAGTGGTATTTTTGAATGCGCTTCGTAAGCATTAAAATATAAAAATAGCCACTAGTTTTTTTTATAAATAGAAATGTATACATTCTGGTAGTATGTGTTAGCTTCATTAAAGTTCTGTAAGTCTTGAAATTTTTTCAAGATTGTTAAATGTCGGACCTCTCCGATTTTCAGAGGCCAAATTGTAGGAGCCTGTGGAGTAAGTGTGACCAAAATATCCCGGTTTTTAGGCGTCTCTTAGGTACGATATCTAAAGCCACGACAGCAAACAAACAACGCGTCAAGACAAACTCGGCAAAGCAAAATAATGGACGGAAAGGAAAGCTCAGTGAAAGAGACCGATGGATATTGACGCGGATTGTAATGTCTAAAATGCGAACAACTGCAGCAAAAGTGACCGCAAATCTCATTCAGCATCTGGATTCTCCAGTGTTAGTGATTATAGTTAGAAGGCACCTTTATAAACAAAATATATACAGCCGAGCAGCAATTCCCAAGCCACTTGTCACAGGTATTTAAGCCAAACGATTGAAGGAAGTAATATGGTCTGATAAGTCGTCTTTCACACTTTCCCTACAACTGGACGGATTCGCGTTTGGAGGACACCTACGCAAGAGTATGATCATGATTGTCTGTGCTTCCAACTGCCAAGCATGGAGGTGGATCTATCATGATATGGATAGGTGTATCATGGTTTTCTGTAGGACCAATCGTAACTCTGGAAGGAAGGATCACAGGGGAGAAGTATAGAGAAATTTTAACTGGCCTGGTCTATCCTATGATGCAGACTTTGTGTCCTCTAGGAGATTTAATTTTTCAGGATGATAATGTACCTAACCACAAGGATGAAGTTAAACATCTACTTTGGCCCACACAGTCACCAGACCTTAATGTAATTGAACCGTTATGGTCTATTTTAGAGAATTCAATACGGAATCGATATCCTCCACCGAGCATCTCTCCCAGAACTTTCACAATATTTCCATGAAGAATGGTTCAATATTTCTCTAAAAGCATTCAGCATTTGTACGAATTGATTCCTAAGTGAATCCATGCTTTATTACAGGGTTGGGCAGACTTTTCCAGGGTACGGGCTACTTCTTATTTGTTCAAGGTGTTGTGGTTCATCCAGTATCAGTGTCCCACATAAGGGAGGGAGGTTCCACGGGTCCGGACCCTCCTCTATAGCCCATGATTTTTTTTCTTGATCGATTATAATCCCATGGATATAGTACGTAAAATGTAGTTAAGTATTTGTTATTAATAATTTTTTTATTAATTAATGCTAATTATTTATTCAATAATTTATTTCTTACTGTTCTTTGTTCCCGACAATTTACAAAAGAAAAAAAAATGTTTGTCTGCGTATTGGGGTAGGATATGTGTGAGATGGTAGACATTCGACCCTGGACCGCCGCGTCCCTTTGAAAAATTCACGCGGACTGGACCTGGTCCACCACGCCCACTGTCCAGTATCTTAAGTGTGGTGAGGTAAGGAAAAAAAGGTCAACAATATTTATTATGACTTAATAATAAATACGGAATATGTACTTACTTAAGTAAAAATAAAATAAAAAAAACTCACTTTTTGAAACTGCGTTTAAAGCAAAACGCAAAACACACACACACAATTATAGCCACACATATAACAATATCTAATTATGCATTTATTATCTCAAAAAATTAAAAATACATTAAAAATAAAATATTTTCATCTAAAGTTAGTTCTCGTAATTACAGTCAGTAGAAGACTTATTCTGCGTATTATCAGCCAATCTTGAATATTTCCGTATATAAATTATAACTGCTAATCTTCAGGCTGTCACATCAAACTAACTTGGCGGTCCACCGGTCGATCGCGATCGACGTAATGTTCACCCCGGCTATATTACACGCCAAAGGCAGTCCTACACCATACTAATAAAGGATTCTTTATAAATCTAAGGTAGTTCCATTATTTTGATCCTATGTAGAAAACTGATAAAAATGTGTTTATTTAATTCTACATCAAGATCAAAGCTTTAACTTTTGCTACACCTGTTTTGTTAGTTCTACCTAGGAATCATCCTCACCACCTTAGTGCTATTTAGGAATGCTGTGTAGCTTTTTAGTGAATTTATTGTGTAGCTTTTGATTGGCATTGGTTTTAGTTCAGTGGAAAAAAACACACTTATCATTTATTTTGTTTTATGCTCTGTTTTAAGTTATTCAATGAAATATATTATTCTTCATTTTGTTTGTATTATTTTATTAAATAATACACATCAAAAGTTTCCTATTTAATAAAAATATCAAATGATTTCCTAAGTTTCATATAACGAATAATTAAGTAATAGTTTAAAGTATAAAATATTTAAAATTACGATATTTGTATATAAGAATTACTCAAAAAATTGTTTTCTAGTGTATCTTAGCATATCTTTCGAATTGCTTATATATATATATATAATCCTTATCTTTGAATTTTCTTAATGCTCGGGCTGAGTAAGTTAGTATTAAAAGAAAATAATTTGAATGAGAAAATATTAAAAGAACTCATGTTTAAATAGCTCTTTAATATTTCAGTATTTAAATACATCTTCTATGCATTTCGAAAAAGATTGTAGAATTCTAATCTCAGACAGAAAAAAAAAAATGGTTCTCATATTGAAATTAAATGAAATTCTGTCTTTTATTTTGTACTCTGGTAGGCATTCATTAAATTAATTATATACTTATCGTTTAAAAATACAATATATCTCATAATTGGAAATAGGAAAAAATAGTTTTAAAATAATCAAAGTCTTAAGAATTTTAAAATTAAATATCTTTGAACTTTCAGATCTATTTTTTATTATGGAAAAAGGAAATCATGATGCGTTATTTAATTGTTTGAAGAAATATTTTCTTTTTTAACACGTTTTTATGAGTTTCACTTGTATGTAACGGAATCTTGGACTCGAATTTTACCCAATTTAAAGGATCAGATTAACTCGAAATTTTGCACACTTGTCAAAGACCAATGACAATACAATAATTTAATAATTTTGTTTCATTGTCCTGATTAGGATTCTCAGGAATACGATTTATAAATTTGGAGGGGGGGGCACTAATTCCGTATACCACTTCCAGATTTGGCGACTTATTGCATAAACCCTTTTCAGATTTGGCGACTAATTCCATATGCCATTTCCAGATTTAGCAAATAAAAGATTAAAGTGCAACCCTAAAACCATAAATAGGCTTGTGGTTAATACAAATAAAGCAAAAAAAAAAAAGTGTTCTTTATGTGAGAAAGGGTAGGGTGGGCGTGTCAGCAAATTCTTACCATAATATAAGTCTAGTTTTTTCTGAAAATAGAAATAAAAAACAGAAGGCTCATGCATATGAAAAAAAAAATCTATGCTCTAACTGCTAAATATTTTTCATTTTTATAAAGCAATACGTTTAGAAGTGATGATACGAATTAATATCATAGCAATACGTTTAAAAGGTGATTTATTTATGCTCTAACTGCTAAATATATTTTTTATTTTGATAAAGCGATACGTTTAGATGCGATTATGCGAATTAACATTATAGCAATACGTTTAAAAGGTGAGAGAGAAAGAGAATACGATTGACATTTAATATTTCTTAACACACTTTTATTTGTTAGACCTATAGAGAGAGAGACGCAATTTTTGAAATATAACGATATGGGACTCACCCAATCCTCGCAAACAGGTAGAATATATACCCTTCAGACCCGTTAATTAATATTCATTGAAGATCAAGGCTAATTTCAGCAGCCACATAATTTCGGCTCCAAATATCAAACTCAAGGATAAATTTAACAAAAAATAAATAATAGTTTTAAAAACTAAAAAAAAAAAAAAAACAGGCTTTTATTGTAGATCGAATTAAAAAATGAAAAATAAATTACAGTTAAAAAGAAAAACAAACTAAAAAAAATAGGCTTTATATGGAATCAACCAAAATGCAAAATTTAAGGTGTCCGACTACGTTCGGAACCATGATTTTAAAAAAGCGCATAAATGGATAATTTTCATGATATTAAGTGTCACTTAGATTGGAATATATGTATAAAATTGTTTTAAAGGCACAACAAAAATTTTTTGGGACAAAAAAAAAATACTTTAAATACAATATTTCGGCAAAAATTAACTTAGAAAAACCCTTTTTCAAAATGTTCTTTTATCAAAAATGCTTCGTTATAATAATATTTTGCCTGTATATAACTAGCCCTCTGTAAAGGCTCAACATAATTTTGAAAATTCACATTATTTTCAGAGTTACAACCAAATGAAATAATTATTGGCGTTTTTTTCTGAAAATGTCTCCCCTCTGTTGTAGTAAAATATGGATAAACCCACTTGTAAGCCTTATATTTAAAAAATTCTAGTTGAGCCTTTGTATAGAGGTCTGAGCTATATACAGGCAAAATATTATTATAATAGAAGCTTTTTTCACAAAAGGAGAATATTTTGAAAATGGGTCATTCTATGTTCATTTTTTGTCAAAATATTGTACTTAAATAATTTTTTATTGTAATACTATTCTTAAACAATTTTATATACATTTTCTAATACAAGCGACATTAAATATCATAAATATTATCCATTTATACGCTTTTGCAAAATCACGGTTCTGAACGTAATCGCATACCTTAATATAAGAATAAAATGATTAACGAGAAAATTAATTCCATTGTGGTAAAAGTGTGGAGTGCTTTGTGCTACATTTTTGCACTAACTCAGCATTTCGGAATAGAGAACTAGTAAGAAATTATAACAATTAATATAGAGCCCTAGACGCTTTTACCATAATGGCATTAACTCTTTCTCGTTAATCATTTTATTCTTATATTAAAAATTATTTTTTTACTTTTTGGTTCGATTCACTATAAAAACTTGTTTTTTAGTTTCTTAAAAATTATAATTTATTACGAATATATTTTCAGATATGTTAAGTATTACAAAATGAGATATGTTTTAAGAACGAATAGGAAAAAAAAATATACTAGAACTTATACATGATTCTCGAAATAGTTAAAGTGAAGAGTTTTTTAAAAATATTTTTAAGTTATTGTAATAAAATTTGAAAGTAACATGCATTAAAAAAACTTTTTCATTTTTAAATTTCCCATTTTAGATGAATTTTTGCTGGATGAAATAGATTACGATAACGAAAATTTTTAAAAAACTCGGGTTTTAAAAACTAATATTTGTTTATCTATAGAAATATTAGGCATTTTAAAGAAAAACGTTGAAAGAAACAAATTTTAGAAGAATTTTTTCCGGATTGGGAAACAAAAATGGCTGCCTCACACACACTAAAAAAAATCCCAATTGTTTTTTTTTAAGAAAAAAATTCCTCAGTACAATTTCCCTTTATAGCTCTGATTAGAGAGATATTCCTCGATTTTCTCTTAAAATGTAAATATAATTCATCAATTAATACATTAAAATACTGAGTTTTTAAATAAATTCTATTTCAATCCCTCCAATTTTTTTTAAAAAAATAGTTATTTTAAATGAAGAGATTTAAATCGCCAATGGGGCGTTGTAGATAATTAATTATATTAAAAATTTGCTGCATAATTAATATTACCATAAAATTGAGTTTCAACATAAAATTCATTTAAAAACTTAAGGATTTAAAAAGATTTTTTAAAATGTATTTAATTATACAATGACTGCTTGTTTGTGAAAACCAAACCATAAATTCGTTTCCAGATTCACCAGAATATTTAATATATTTTTATGTTTATTTTACGAAATTAAAGAAAAATTCCTTTAGACCTTTTAAATATTTCAACCTTTTATAAAATCAATGATCATTTTATTCTGATTCACTTTAGTGTTCCAGTTCATTGCCCACTTTCGAGTTCGTTGCCACTTTATTATTCAACAAAATCAATCTATTCGTTTATTCGAGTCGTTTCATTCGAATAAATTTCACAGTTAAACCACTGAAAATGTCACACGATTCCCATTAGAAAATGGAATAAATTTCAATTCAATTACGTACTATTTTTAAACAATTGACATTTAAGAGATAGATATTGGAATAAATTCAGGGAAGTTATCAAATTAATTCTTATTGGATAACATTTCTGCGATTCAACAACTGAAAATGTTGTTTTGAAGTATAAATCGCTAACAATTCTAAGTTCTTTTTATATGAAGGTAAAAAAGAAATGGTATTACAGTAATATATATTTATTAAAATGCTTAGTAATTGTTCAATTAAAATTATTGTAAAATTAATTTAATAATTATAAGACTACAAAAAATGTTATTTTTTACTTTTGTTCAATAACTTATGTGCATAATTTATTATACATATTTTATTTGATATATAACATAGTAAATATTATGTCTTTTCTTCCAATTTAGAAAACTTTTAATGCAAAAAAAAAAAAACGATTTCTTGAATGTTAAGGAAAAATAATTTTATACAATGAGACTATTAAATTTTATGTGATTTTAAATTTTTGGAATGTTATTTTTAAACTTTTAAGAATTTGAACGAAATTAAAAGTCAAAATTTATGTTAAATGTTTTTATTTCAAGTTGACTTGTTCACCATAATTAATATATTAACCGGCTATAAAAATTTTTACCTTTTCAATTTGTTCTTTTATTGAATCTATTCATGATAGAACCTTTATAACTCATCCTTTTACTAAAACAACTAAAAAGCAAACCTTTTACGAAAAAATTTTTAATATTTTGAGCAACAAGACAGTTTTTTAACCAGATTAAATTTGGCTGTTCCAGAAGATACAAAATTTCTGTTGAAATCTGACGAAAGCATTTAAAACAACTAAGTTAAAATGTTCATCAAGATTTTGTGTGAGTGGCTGTGTTGTCGAATATCTTAAATTAAATTGAAATGTAATTTTCCTACCACGGCTCAGGTGCCAGTTTCAAAACTAGCTCTTTCCAAATTTTCTTTGAGTAGCTGAACTAAAAGTTCTTCTACACACTCTGTTGAACATTTGTAACTCAACCATGTTGCATAATGTATTTCGTTGACACCACTTTTCCCTCACAAAATTTGGCTGCTTCTTTAAGATACAAATTGACTGTAATCTGACGAAAGCATTTCAGCAGCCTCGTCATAACGGTTCCATCAATCATTACAGCGATGAAGCGGCTGGTGTTGCAAAATATCTTCTTATCTCAGCATGGCAAGTGTATTTTTTCCCCTACCGAACACGGCTCAAGGTAGCCAGGTGCAGAAACCTCAGCTCTTTCAGCGATTCGTTTCTTTTTGAGTCGCTGAACTCCAAAGTTCTTCCGGCTGATTCGTTGCACACATTTGTAACTCTGACCTGTCTGCATAATTTATTTCGTTGACACCCGTGAGTCACGCTTTGTTCGTCACGGGACGTATGCGTCGGCTTGCTCTTTTATCATTGCGGACTAATTAAATTTATATGTAGCACGCTGCTTTCAAACGGTGGAATGTTCTTTATTTAGAATTTTGGATGCTGAGTGGTTAGTGCTACATACACAAAATTTAGTAAAACTTTGCTGTTTATTTCACAGTTGACATCTTTACTTGGTTTGGTTCAACCGGCTACTTAATAGTGCAAGATGCATTTCGCCCCTGAAATCATTCTATCGTTGAATGCCCTATTCCAGGGATGACGAACCTTTATAAGTCCGCATGCCATTTTTTCTAAATAAATGTTTAATGAGGTATAGACGTGCCGCCAAGTAATTTTGACTTGTGCTAACTGGGAAACTAATCAAACATAACAACTCAAAACTTTATTTTCTACGAAAAAATACATTTAACACTCTGTAGTAGTAAATGTTTTAGTTGTATGTATAATTCAAATTAAAGTTACATTAGTGTGACTTCTGTTGTAGCAGATTAGATAACATATTAGGATTGTAAGATGTTATTTTTAGTAGAATGCATGCTGAATTAGAGTCATCTTTTACACGGTTTCTAAGCGAGTCTTCAATGTTATTCATCTCTGAAAAGAATGACTCGCAGGCATAAGGTAGATGCAAATATGGTTAAAAGTAGCATGAGACAGCTTCTTCAAACAGTTAATTGTATCTGAAATTGAATTCCATGTTCCCCAAATTTTGTTACTAATATTTTTACTTATATATTGCTTGTTAATTTTCCTGTTTCAAATAATTCCAACTTTTTCTTGTTTCAATAAATTTTGAATGCATATTGAACTAGACTGGAAATCAACAGTTGCATTTTGATGTCTGGAATTCCCATTCAATCGAATTGGGACAAGTTCGGTTTATTAAATGAAGTCGTATCAGGGTGCATGATAAACTTAAGCATTACCGATAATTCTTTGAACTGAGAAAATCTCGCTGAAAATTCCTTGATTGACGAATCAATTTCGGAAATATTTTGAACTAAAATCAAACCTATTTTGTTTGGTGGAGTGCCCAAAATATTGTGTCGCGTGCTCATCAATGGCACGCGTGCCATTGGTTCGTCATTCCTGCCCTAATCCGTCGACATTTTATATATTACAGATATAATTATCAAAATAAAAAAATTCATATGAATTTTTTCCTCAGTTACTATGATTCAGTACATATTTCCTCAGTTACATATTTTACTCTCGGTTACACAAATTCTTGATAATTTCTACGAAACGGAATTTTAAGCTCATCAACTTTATCCGAAGGCGAAATTCAAACAGTTAAAAATGAAGTAAATAATTATTTCGTTTATACTGTGGCAACGATAATTCTTGTTCCGATTTGTTTTTATTCCATCGATTACTGTAGGTTACATTATCGTCTGTTTATGTTATTGTGTTCTATATTTTTCATGTTTTGACGGTTAATAAAATTATGGAAGGAAAATTTAAATTTCTGTTTGGATTTGTACAACACGGACTTCAGAATAAGGAAATATTATAAAAAGGGAGAAATGAAAAGTAACGAAGTAAATATGGAAAAGTCAAAACTCTTGAATAAGAATTATGAAGTTGGGACTCTTGGTTGATAAGTTTAATTTCTTGCATTCAATGCTACATTTTTCTCTTTTATAGAGGCTAAAGATATCTTTTGAATTATCTGAATGCCGTTTTACAAGAATGGGTAACAGTAAGATGACCAGTCGTCCTCCTTTAGGGAGGACAGTCCTTCTTTTATAGGTTTTGCCCTTCCTCGAAAAGTGTCCTCCTACTTGTCCTCCTTTTCAATATTTTGAAACTAATCTGTTAATCTCTGTATTTAGAAATGTCACGCCAAACTGTTACGCATCATTTCCTAGTACAGTACGAATATCGGAGATTATCGGAGATATTAATGTTTTACAATTCCTACTATTAGCTTACACTCTCTATTTATTTATTTATTTATCTTCGTGGAATTTTCAATCGTTAATAAAATACATTTTAAAGCGCTCAATTGAGCTGAAATTGTAAATATATGATTATTTTGGATGGCAATACAATAATTTATCTATAATTAATAAAAATTAATTGATTAAAACGAATTATTTAAAAAATTACAAATACAGTCACGTTGGTGACTTAGCGACCATATTAGCGACTTGTGTGTCAAAACTTGGAGGTTTTTCCTCACGTTTTAAAGCATTCAGTTGAACTGAAATTTTATGAACACGATTGTTTTGGACGACAATACGATACATTAATGATAATTAAAAAGCTAATTACCACTTAATGTTGTGATTCTGTCCTATATATATACACATTTGTATTAATTGTAACTATTTAATAAAAAGTAGCTGAAAAATTTTCGTTGTTGATCTAAGTAGGAATTGACTTAAAAACTATTTTTTTATATTACTTGTGTTTTATTCTTAAAAAGGAAAAAAAAAAGTTTTAAAAAAGTCTGCATAAGTAGCAGAGGCAGTCTAGGATTATTGAGGAACCTTTTAATCATTCAGCCATGTGTTGGAAGTCAGGGAGGGGTGTTCGAAATCTCGGGGGCCCTCAATGTCATGATACATTAAGGCAGCGATGCTCAACCTGCGGCTCACCGGGACTATTTAAGTGGCCCGGTCATGGCCCATTGCTCTGAGAAATTCATTTATTTATGAAAATTTGGTGCGAAATTCTTTGTTGCAAAATAAAATATATCAGTCTTGCTTTTTACTGTCGCTGTTGTATGGGTGCGAATCGATATATATCTTTTTTCTGATTAGTCATAATAGACAACAGTGGAGTGGCGACCATTTCATGAGTGGAACTAATTTTTAACTATCTTTCAAGCGAAAAATATTCGAAGAAAATAGATTGTTTCAAGATGATTGGGAAGTTAACTATTTTGTAGTGAAAATCAAACATAGTTCAATAGTTGTTTGATTTGTCACGATAGTGTTGTATTTAAAAATATCAATAGACAGGAATCATTCAATGACACTTTTCCTCGAAGATCTTTCTCAAGAGGTGATAAATAGGCTCTCTTGAATAATCTTTACAACTGAAAAAAAAAGTGTTTTGCCATTGGTAACGTCACAGCGGTAACAGAGGCACCCTATGAAAGTTGTTATATTATTGGTAATCATAACCTTTACTGATGCAGGAATTGTGAAAGAGTGATTCCTAGATGCTTCCAATTTAGAAAAATTTAGTGACAAAAATAAATAATGTAAAAAATATAATGATTTAAAAAAGCAAAATAGGAGTTTTAATATTTTGATCAATTTCCACATTTTAAATTTTCTATGCTACTTTGGTCTTAAGGTATCCGAGTACGTTCGGAACCGTGATTTTAAATGCATAAATGGATTTTCATGATATTTAGTGTCACTTAGATTACATGTATAAAATTGTTTTAAGGACATTTTGAAAAAAATTTATTTAAATACAATATTTCGGAAAATGAACTTAGAATAACCTTTTTCAAAATGTTCTCTTTTTGAAAAATGCTTTTATAATAATATTTTTGTCTGTTATAGCTCAGATATCTTTACAGAGGCTCAACTATGAGTTTTGATAAATTCACATTATTTTCAGAGTTACAACCAATTAAAATAATTACCGGCGTTTTTTTCTTAAAATTTCTCCACTCTGTTGTCGTAAAACATGGATAAAACCACTTCTAAGTTATATGTTTCAAAAATTCTATTTGAGCCTCTGTACAGAGGTCTGAGCTATATACAGGCAAAATATTATTATAATAGAAGCATTTTACAAAAGGAGAATATTTTGAAAAATGGGTCATTCTATGTTCATTTTTTCAAAATATTGTACTTAAATAATTTTTATTTTAATACTATTCTTAAAACAATTTTATATACATTTTCTAATCTAAGTGACACTAAATATCATAAATTATCCATTTATACGCTTTTAAAATCACGGCTCCGGGAACTAGTCGGATACCTTAAAGCATTCTCCCCTCCCCATCCATTAATTTTCATTTCCGTCCGCGTGAAATATCTAACATCTGTATGCGGAACGGTAGAAAAAAAGGTCGAGTACCCCTACATTAAGGGGTGGGATGGGGATCGAAATTTTAAGAATCGCAGCTGTAGAACTCTAATCTCTCTGAAAATACACGGGAATACAAAAAAATAGCTTCTCTAAAAACAGTACTCTCTTTCTGTCCCATCCTGAGTATCGCCACGGAAAAAAACAATGTGTTTACCGTTCTCCTTCGTTTGCAGAGCATTGTTTTATTTCTGTGCTGAAGAAGGCCAAAATAGCAGGTGGAGGCACACTATTTCAGTCGTGGCAAAACATTGTGTCACTGAACTTTTTCGATTTCTGACCTATTAAAAAAGAAGCCGCATGTAATCGATGAACACAAAGAGGCCGCCCGGTTGTCTGTTCACCACGTGTTCCTGTAAACGACAACCTCGGAAATTCCCTCAGAGGTCCCTTATCTTGGACCGTTGCCAGCTGCTTATTGGGCAAGCTCAGAGCTACTAAAAATTTTCGAATAGCACACATCGGTTTATAATAGTAATACCTCGACTTACTCCGTTTTCAAATCATCTCGTTGATTCGTCTTTTGCTTGACAGAAAGAAAACAAAAATGGTAAATTTGGTAATTGGATTTGAAGAAGTAGTCGATCTTACCACGCAAATAAATTTAGAAGTGGATAGTGATGGCGTACAAGAACGATGGATATCCACAACCAGGAGCTTGTGATGTCCCACCCCTGGGGATACCCGCTCTCCATTATTCACGCGATCTATGTCTGTGGGAAGGAACGAAGAACTACTGAATTCATTCATACTAAAATCTGCTTATTAAGATCTTAGTTTAAACACAATACAACACAATATTAATCTAAGAGGAGGAGGATCAAGAATGAGAAGACGCAACACGTATTACTAATCAATAGCACAATTAATCACTGAATCTATCTTTATAGATTAAACCCTATCTCAATAGTAAATGCCTTATACTTAAAGTTTTGGTATCAGCTTACCGCTATATCCTAGGTAAACAGCAACGGCCCTTAAAACTTCCGTTCCAGCTTTAATCGGGCTGGTTTGCTTAGGCTATGCCCCTTTGGTCTAGGACCCATTTTTGATTCGTCTGCACCGACACGGTTGGGCCCTAATTTCCCCAAATTAAGATTTTTTTTGTCTGACCCCGGCAAGTTTTTTAACTGATCCACGATTGATGGGGCACCAATTTGGGTTTTTTACGCGGTTTTTTTTAAATTTTTTCTAATTTGCGGACTATTTATATTCAATTTAAAATTTTTTCCCGCCCATTGCCCAAAAAAACAAATTTAAATGCTGTCTATTCCCTTTCCCGGGGGCCAAATATTACATTTCCCAAAACCTGGCACCTCCTGAGTGGCCCCCGAACCCAAAATTTTTTGGAATCCCTTTTGGTGGGCTCTCAATTTTTTAGATCTCTTCTTAAACTTTTTTGGGGCCCTGGCTTAAAGGGGCCCCGATTATTGATACGCCAAACCCCCTTGGTTTCCAAAAAAGCTACGCAAACGAAAACAAATGTATATAAAAGTATGTAGTTTTTGGGGGGGAAATAAAGAAAAAAGTGTTTACAAAATATCAAATAAAGTGTATAAGTTTCTCACATTTTTTGTTAGTTAAAAAACAATCAAAAAAAAAAGAAAAAAAACCATTTTTAAAAAAGCACTTTTTCGGATAAAATGCCTTTCAGTTATTTTTGTAGAAAGAGATTTCCAAAAAGCGCCCTTTTTTTTCCCCATTATAAGCCAATTGAATTTAAAGATTTTTTAGTTTTAAAATACTAAAAGGAAAATTTTTTTTAAACCTAACCTGGTGAAAAATGGGCATTAGTGACCCACGCGCTAGTATTAAAAAATATGAAAAAAATTTAACGTCTCAAAAGGTTCGCCATCCCTGTTTTAGACTTTAACTCATATCACTTTGCGACTACTTCTCTACTCAGTGATTTCACTTAGCGACCCCGCGAATGCTAAACTTCCAATATATATATATATATATTCCTAATTTACATAAACACGTTTTCCTCTTGAGTTGGTTGGAAAGAATTGCCATTCTGGCCCCAAAGAAATCCCAAGAGGACAGTTAATAGAAATCGCGATAAAATCCCCGTCACAAGCTGAGAATGGATGAACTCATAGAAATGTGTGAACAAGAGCAAAGCATTGAAGAACTTGAGTCTTTAAACCCAGTTCAATCAGATAATCAAATGGCGGCTGGGAATTTGACAGAAGGCCTCAGTTTAATTGATAAAAAGTTAAAATTTTTTAGAAAACATAGACTCCAATGATGTGAGCTTATTTTTCAACAAAACAAGGAATAAAAAAAACTTTTAGCATGCTACGAGGAAATTTTGAGAGAGAAAAAAAAATCTATGAGTCGGCAGAATACTTTGTTAGATTTTATAAAATCTTTTACGTTAAAATAACTTCGGTTTTGCGATTTTGTGCATTTGTGTTTTTTAAGATTTTATGAAACATCATTTTTTCTAAGTTAACATTTTGTTTCGTCTCCGACCCACATAAAAATACTTGAGATGTCAGAACCTCAAGAAGTCTTAAGATGTCATTGATCAGGGGTGCAACAGGCTTGAACAGAGCGTTGATGTCAGTTACTTAGTTTAGTGTTGGATGTCATATTCCCTTATCTGCTTTCGGCTTACTACCGGCTGAAAAATGACCGAAAGAAGAAAAAAAAGGGTATTTAGGGGGCTTAAGGTGTTGAGTAAATCTGGAAGGTTAGGATGAGAATTCTGGAAGATTTTCAGTGCGGGTGTTATGGGAAAAAAGTTCTGCATTTGAATTTCCAAAAATACAATTGTTGATATCTCTACGTATCAGTTTATTTAACAATAACAGCGTGCATTGAGAGGAATTCCTTACAAAATGTAACTTTTGCCTTGTTGTAACTTTTGCTAACCAAATTGGACACTATCTCAATTTTTCGCACGATTTTAATAATTAAAGTTTTTTGTTACATTTTTTTACTGATTTTCTTTTAACTCAGTGTTAATTTTACTTCACACATGGTATTGGACTATTATATCAATGATTTCACGCAAGTATTTTTCGGATTAGATGTCCCGTATTTTGTCTTGAAACGAAATTCCAACCATTTTTAAAATATTGTCCAATACCAGGAATTTTCAGCTTGATAGTCTATGTACAAGCTAGATTTAAATCACATTTAATACAAACTCATGATAAATGCATTGTTTCTGCACCAACCCTAAGAAAACGATCCATGTGCCAAACGACAACATCTCGTCGTGCTGTGAGGTAGAGAAGTTGCTCTCCATAGGTGTAAAGTTCTATTTTAACTGTTATTCTCGTAGTTGTTGTCTCAGCATTTGCTAGCTCTGTTTCGGTCTCAAAATGCGAAACAGGTGTTGCGATTATTTTTGTGGGACTTTCGGTGCCCTTCTCGTACACTTCGTTTAGTTCCTGTTTTCAATGAAAAATCGAAAAGGAAAAAAAAAGGAAAATGTCACAAAAAAAAAATTGGAAAGGATTTTTTTGCTTGTTTGACGTCATCCATCAAGCATTATAAGATCTTATTGACCCAAATATTTGCTCCAGAAAGTCTTGTAGACAAAACAGACGACTTCATATTCATCAATCGAAAACGGCGCCAAAAGAGCTGCCAGCGACCATGTTGGCGACAAGCCAGAATCATTCAGCAGAGCGCCAAGTCTTGTTATCACTGGGAGCAAAGCGCCAAACATAAGTCTTTTTTTTCTCAATTGAGTTACATTATTCAAATATCGTTCACCTAATCCTTGAAATTTTTTAAATTTATTTTTGTGCTTGTGAAGTCTGATTTCTGCATTCGCGAAAATTTTAAATTAAAGGTCCCATTTAATCCCTCCAGTTAAGCAACACTGCTAATTTTGAAAACCTTATTCTCTCTGATATATGTTATCTTCAATGCAGTGATAATCATTTAATTTTAGTCTGACTTAAATAGTATACAGCTTCCATCAAGAAGAGTGGGGTTATACAAGCTTCACTCAAATTAGAATGATGGCAGTTTTGTATTGATTTCTGACAAACCTTTACATATTATACATATTTATAACTTTCTGAAGATTTAAAAATTAGTTATAATTAGTGATATTTTTCTATAGGCAAGTATTAATATAAAATGAAAGGATTGCTTTGGAAATTTTGAATTAATTCAGATTACCACACTTGGTGGCCTGCAGATGGTCTTGCAATTACAGATTCCTCGACATGGTTTTAATTATTCAAAGCATTGCAGGCCCTCTATGTTTAGGGCAAAATACAGTATTATGATAGAGCTACGAACTATGTATATAAATAAGGCATTAAATGATGTTCTTACACTTATTAGCCATGTGGTATTGACACAAAAGCAAATATGACACTTAAGCTATATTTGTAGTCAATGTACAGGATCATTCTAAAATCATTGAAAAAACTTTGAGGGGTGGTAGAGCTTACTGAAACAAAAACATTTTGTATAGGAATACATGGGCGGAAGGGCAGCGTTGAGGCACAAACAGTAAAAATAGCGCATTAACGGAAACATAAAATGTTCATTAGCAGCATACTTAACGAGTGATTCCATACAGAAAATATTAAAACAATTCCAGAAATTGCCTCCAACTACAGTCCAACAGTAAAGCTCTCCAAACGGTTGGTTGGCTGATATCAAGACGATATGCTGCAGCCAGTGGCGCATACAAGGGAGGGTCCTGGGGTCCGGACCCCCAAGCCCTTGATTTTTTCCGATTGGTTATATAATTCTAAGTATATAATACGTAAAATTTAATCAAATATTTGTTATTAATGATTAATTTTATTAATTAATGCTAATTATTTATTCAATAATTAGTTTTTTACTGTGTTTTGTCCCTGAAAATCAACAAAATCAAAAATAGCATGATACAAGAATGGTGAACTTTCAACCCCGGACCCCCCCCTTTGAAAAATTCCTGTGTGCGCTACTGGCTGCAGCCCTGGTACTTGTGCCGGGTGTTTCGTCCACAGGGTCCAAGATGGCTTCTTTTTGGTGTGTTTGGCGTAAAATACGCGTTCTTTATGTAATCACTGAAACATTTTTTGGTTCAGCATGCGTCTACTTGGAAAACGTTCCTGATACAGCCGTAGAATTGCTCTGGCGTTACCATTAACAATAGATCACTGGCACACCGCTTTGCTGCCTTCAACTATCGGCAATATTGTCAGCTAATCACGCCATAAAGGACACGTGTTGTCAATAATGTTGATAGTACCATGTTGGTAGAGTGTGGCAGGAACTGTACTGTATCACATTGTTGTGTGCAGAGTAATCAAGGTTTCAAGCTTAGGGCAAGCGAAGATAAGCAAATGAATAGTTTCTGTGTTTTCTTTCAAATATTCTATTTTTTCTGTATTCGTCTTAGTTTTTTGAATTATAGCGCAACCGAAACCCCGGAGGGAATTATTAATAATCAGAGGTGGACGAATTTTTTCGGGGTACAGGCTACTTCTAAAGTTTTTAAGGTGTTGCAGTCCACCCAGTGACGTAGGTGTATCCATTCTGTATTAAAATTTATGTTTTCTTTCCTTAACACTTGTTTTCGACATTTTAAATCTCTTTTAAAATATAGAAGATAGGGATTGCAATATCGGACCAAAAGTTCAATACCAGTTTTCGGTATTTTTTGAGATTTTAATACCGGGATGCTGGTTTTAATACCGGTAGTAGAAATTTTAGGGAAAAAAAAAGAAAACACAGTTGTTTCTTTGTTTTATATTTGCCAGTTTTATTAGACAGTGTAAATATCATAAAAAATAATTTGTAACTTATAAATTATAAGAGTATATATATAAAGAATCACAAAAAAAGTAAAGAAACTTCTTATTTATTTAAATCACAAAAAGTGTAAATATCACTATTCAGTCTGTGGTACTGTTACAAATTTTTGGAATGTGATCTTAAAAAACATAATGCATCAATTGCACTGTCATTAAGCCTGAAACGTAATTTTGTGCAATAATTTCATCCAAATTATCTTTTTTTTCAAAATAATTTAAAATCCTTGGCTTTGGCTTAGAAACTGTGTTTAAATTTGTACCTTTATCGCAATTAGATTCTTTCTTCTTTATCAAATTTGTATCATGTTTCGTTTTTAAATGTGCATGGAGTCCCCATTTGTACTTCCTCCATTCACTTTAATAACTCTTGAACATTTTTAACATTATGTCACCATATTTTTTTAACATATAAATAATGAAACCAAACCGAAGTATTATCAACTGATTTTTTATGTTCTTTAAAGATATTCTTATTCATTGTTAATGGTTATTATTTATGAGTATTTATATATATAATGAATCTGAAAAATATTTTGAACCCTAAAGTATAATATGCAAATACAGTGCGAATAACAAACTCAACAATTTTAAAAATATTGAAATATTTTTGCTTCCCAACTACAATCTTGTTTTCAGACATGACTATCAGACTACGAATCCTGAGCGTGTGCAGTATCTTTCTGAGCTGCAATAGGATAGTTTTGGCCCGCCTCTTTGGATGATTCGCATATTTTATCACCTCTTTTGATTGTACGATGCAACTTTATATTTAGTCTAATTAATTTCGCCCGTTAGGGAGACATACAAACCAAAACGTATACTATTTTGCTATGTTGGCGATCCCTGAACATATAGTGGAGACAATTTTAAAAATTTCTAGTAAATACCGAAAAACCGGCATTTAAACTTGTGAATACCGGTATTACAAAATTATACAAATGGCTCAAAATACCAGTATTGCAATCCCTAATGGCAGATTACTATTTTTACAACAAGAACAAACGTAAAATTGTCAAATTAGATGCTTGAACAACAATGAGTGATTGCTAGTCCATGGAGGTGGATGTATTCAACGCAGCGAGCAAAGAACACACGTGAACCTAAGAATCTAAAACCTACGTATGTACTTAATTTGCTGACTACCAAGTCCCACGCCATCGCTGGTCTTGACATCAACACGAAAACCTAATCCCGTGAAAACGCGAGGGGTGGGATGATGTCTCCATAGCCAACCCCGTGCTATCGCGGGAAAAGATCATCATCAACATTTTTTCTTTCTTTCAATCGGCGAGTGGAATAAATTCATTTATACGAATGGTCTTGTAGGGATAGCTTTTTCCTTTTCAGTGGCAGTGTGCGTATTAAGAGTTATCGTGCCTTTCCTATGAAGTTACATGTGTCGTCAACACATGTATCGAATCATTTGCTGTAGTAAATACATTTGCATTGGATGTAAAAAGCCGATTCTCCAGTCTGGCAGGCATCAATGTTCTATATGTATGTTTCTTTTAGTATGTGCGTCTTAGGTCTTAGTAAAGGTGGTCACTCCAAAATGTCTTGGCGGTCAACCGGTCAATAACGATTGATTTAATGCCCATCCCTGATTAATAACCCTTTAAGTTCTTATTTCTTTCATAGAAAGAGTGATTTTTTTGTTCACAATTGTTTTTATCCTAATCCGTCGCCTCAAAAGACAACGAAAAGTATTTTGTAAATTAAATTTGACTTTCTTTATGGTATTTAGCCTAATGTGTCCTCAGAATTCCTGAGAAATTGATTTCACTGTAAACACGCATATCCACTCATGAGTTTGAATGGGATGGATAACAAACATCTGAATTTTTGGCATGAGGATCTCTTTGAGTTCATACCATATTAAAAAAAAATTGCTTCAAAAGCTACTGTCAGCCTTCCAGCGAATTGTCTTCCAGGCATCGTTTCATGTAGTTGACAATACCTAATAATTTATAGGACATGATTTTAAACGGCTTTAAAGTGTTTGTTGATATACTTCTTAAGCCATCTGATACTTTCTACTGAGCAATGTGTGTTTGGCTGTTTTTCAGCCATTTAAAAAGAAATCAATGTCATTGAATAAATTTTGAAATGCTGCTTTAATTTTTCATTAAGTAACTTTTTAATAAATTAAAAGAAATTTTTTAAAAAAGTTTTAATGTTTTAAATAAACTTTTCCTTTTAAATTTTTTTTTCTATCAGCTTATAACGTCATTACATAATTTATATGATATAAAAGCTTGTCGCGAGATTTAAGTACTCGTATTTACTTAGTTTGAAAACTTTAAAAATTAAAATCAATCAGATCAAATTATTTAATTTACTTGTTTATCTACACAGTTAAATCTCGCGACAAGCTTTTATATGATATAAATTGTGTAATGACATTATAAGTTGATAGTAAAAAATTTTTAAAGGAAAAGTTTATTTTATTCTTTTTAGTGCATTTAAATAAAAGCTTGTTTTTAAAAAGTTTTCTTTGACTTTTAACTTATTTTTTACTTTTTAGTTATCTCTGGATATTTTTCTCAGTCTATTCATCTCATTCAACGCAGCGTTGTTGCAAGGTCATTTGCCGGTTAATTTCGCCAAACCCTTGACTTTTTTTTTTGTAAAATTGTGTTTTTTATTAAAGTTTTTATTTTTTTAGGGCTTAGTTTTTAAATTAATGCTTTCAAAATTCTCTCATAAATTGTAAACAACTATAATTTAAAAAAAAAAATGTAAGCAAAATACTGCATAGATAAACTCTTCCTAAAAATATATCAGACAAGAAACAGAAACAATTTTTTAAAATCCATAATTTTTAAGCAATTTTTTCACTCTTGTACCGATTACGGATAATATTATTCTACACACGAAAAAAAAAGAGTTTCGTGTGATTATCTTTATAAATGATGAAGTTAGTAAATATTCAATTAAAAACGCGAGTATTTTTTAAAAAATCGTAAAAAAGTTCTCGACATTTTATTTTTTAGATGACTGATTCTAAAAGAGAAAAGCATGAACTTTTTTAGTGCAAAATAACAATTCATTAACACGAAAAGAAATTCATACGGAAGAATTTAGAAATCATTTTCATAAAAACGTTTTAATTTTGACTCATTTTTAAAAAAATCGTAAAAATTACAAATGTTATTCTTTAGTAAAAAAAATAATGCTGTATCGTGGCGGAATAAATGATCTTCCTGATTATGAAATTATTTTTTGTCTGAGTTTCATAGAAAAAAATAGATCGTTGTTTTAAGAACGTTAAAACTCAAAAAAAAAAAAAAAATCCCATCATCGTTCTTCAATTTGAATCCCTAAGCACAGCAGAATAAGCAGTCTACAAGGGTAAACGAATTATACGTTTTAAGGTTTTTAATTAATATCTTTTTAACTAATTGCAATATCGGAATATAAATGGTTAAAACATGGATTGTCATCCAAACTAAACATGTATACAAAATTTCAGCTCAATCGGTTGAAGACATCAGCATCAGAATTGAGTTGCAAGATTTCACGCGAACAAATTACATTGCAAATTAAATGAAGTCTAGTAAAAAAAAAAAAATGAGGTATTTTTTGAGGTGCATGGTAAGTTTTCACTTGGAGTCACATTTTAACAGTATACATTTTAACTCAAAGAGAATTTTTTTTGAAAATTTACTTACATATGAATTTTATGTAAATGAATATTTTAATGAGAGATTATATCAAAAAGAATTTATGAGTTAAAATGCACACGCGAGCGGGTTTTTGTATTGTTTTGAAAATTTTTATATTTCTCCACACATGATTTTAAAACCAAACTGATAAAAACTTAAAATTTATTTTCATTAAAATAATAATACCAGTACAATAAACGCATACAAATTGATGATTGTACAATACATAAAAAATTTCAAGAATATTGTATTGTACTATACAATGAATGCAGTACAACAGAAATTGATGTCGTTATTTTTCTAAAAATGCTCCTTAAATTTGATCATATTTTAGCATTATAAATATAGCAAAAATATTGCGTGAAGTGACCGCCTTAAGGAAACTTCATGAATTTTGAAAATCAAATCTACCTAATAAGCTCGTGTCCTTGCAAATATCTTCAAAAACTCACGCAAACATTTATGTATTAATATCTAACTTATTTGCTCGCACAGAATGTTTTATTTATTTACTTATATAAATTATGTAATGCTTTGTTCATATAATAGCATTTAAGTCATATATTCTTAATTTATATTTAATATAAATGTAAAATAAAATATTTTTTTAAAAAAGACAATTAATATGAATTGGGTCCTTTTTTACTCTATCAGTTCGTTTCTAGGTTCAGTTTTTGTAAGTATTCACAAATATAATAGTACTAGATTTGTTAAGCTGCAGAATAGTCTACGAAAAAAGGGCAAATAATATATCTACTCGTATATTATTGAAAAATGTATTTCGCGAGGGGAGATTAATGAAGAAAAAGTACAATTTTAATATACCTTTTTACAACCCAATCAAGATTAATGATAATTTATACAACCAAAGATATCAGAGAGTTTCTTTTGTAAAAAAAATTAATAAATATTCCTTACATAATACAAAACACTAATTGAATATGCAATGCGTTTGTTAAAGACAACAATAAAACCCAATTACCGCTAACTAGTGTGGTAATGCTAATTAGTTTTACGAAAAATATTAAAAACCAAATTTAATCATGAGTATCTCTAGGGAATGTTTTCTGAATTTTTCAGAAAATAATTTATCCAACTGCCAAAATGATTTTTGTTTTGAGGCCATGGCAACGGAATCAGCAATATCAAAAGTGATCACGTGATGAAAGTTGAGAGGTGATTGTCTTCAATCATTGTGACCCAGCTTATTCAATGAATTCTACATTAAAATTACAGGATACAGGAATTGAAAGAGAGATTTTATATTTTTCAAAAAAGGCGTGATTTTATTCATCACGGAATGATGTTTTTAGAAACTATCTTTCTCTATGTTTCTCCAAAAATACATTTTACAACAATCATTTAAAGACTGACCAAATAACATATTCTTATCTTAAGCCTATTTTATTAAATGTGAAATAGCTTATAGAGTAATAATTTTATTTTGAGAAGTTGTTTTATTACAATATTCTACAATTAATTTAGCTTTGAGTGAGGGTCAACATGCATAGTTATGTGTAAAGTGAGGAACAGCGTAAACATTCTATAAAATAACAGTGTTTTGTTCTAATTATATTAGAAAGTAAATTTGTTTAAGATGACTACGGTAAGAACTGTGATTTTGAAAAAGAGTATAAATTTATAACTTTTTTTTATATTTAGTGTCAATTGAATTAGATTACGTTTAACGAATACAGTAAAACCTGTTTTTGTGTGGATAGATAGGGACTGCATTAAAAAAAACGCACAAAAAATATTCGAAAATTTCTCAAATACTTACATATAACAAAAAAAAATTAGTCGACAGTAATTTTTTTATGCGGGGGTGGGACCACAAAAAAGTCGCTTAGAATGTACGTAAATTATTTATGAAATTTATGAGAAAGTACTTCCAAACAAAATAAATAATTAACTTACACATAGAAACATTTTAAAAAGCATTTAATTTCTCATTGCATACATGGAGAAGTTTTCACAAAATGCACATACATAATTCACTGCCACTCGTCATAATCCAAAGTACGCATGTTCTTGTGATGAATATTCAAGATAGAATATCAATAGATTCATTTTTTGGCACAATAAAGTGATAAGCTTTTGTGACAACTGCCGGTTGGTCAGTTGCTCGTACACGTCAAGATAACCGGACATGCATGATCAAAGCACTTTTTTTGGAATTTCAAATTCCTTTCAAAATTTGTATAAATTTAAAAAAATGCTTTCCCTATTTGTTGGAAAGCTGGATCCCAGCATATATTTATCCGATCTCAAAGAAAACGGTTCTTCTTGTTCGTCTTTATAATCTATCAAATTATTGATAATGTCACTGTCATTGAAAGTTTCGTCTTCAATCAAGAGCGTGCTGCTAGCGCGTTGAGCGAAAGCAATGGGCTCAATTCATGAAGTCACATGATAAAAACAAACATGTGCTTTCCATTGAATTCAAAACGAACATTAAACTAATTGTACTTGTTGCTTCATTTGTAAAACTCAGATAAAATTTCAAATTTCATACTTGGGTAAAAATGTTTAAATGTTAGGAAAAAAAATTTTCAAAAAGATTTTTTTAAATTAAAAAAAAATCATATTTTAGGTTTATACTTTTAAATAAAATGCATTTTGTATACATATGTACTTTATAAGAGAAAGTTTCTGCAAAGAGCAAAATTTGGCAACATTGGAGCGCGTGAACTGATTAGCCGGAAACACTAGATAATTTTTATCGTGTGACTATGACGTCGTATGAGTTTTTAAATTGGTTGGCTAGAATCACGTGGCTTTCATTATACATATGTACTTTTTAAGAGAAAGTTTCTGCAAAGAGCAAAATTTGGCAACACTGGAGCGTGTGAACTGATTAGCCGGAAACACTAGATAATTTTTATCGTGTGACTATGACGTCGCATGAGTTTTTAAATTGGTTGGCTAGAATCACGTGGCTTTCATTATACATATGTACTGTGACGTCTCTCGCATCTTCCTGCTAACATAACTCTTATGTTCTTTGACGGCCACGATTAATGGCAAAACTTTTCCAACCCAATACCAAGAAGATAAACGAACATAATATGTAAATGAGATATACTATAAAAGGATAGAAGCTTCGATGATAAGATATAGCGCTGCAAGCTTAGAGATAGTAGTGTGGAATTATTCTGATCGATAGCGTGACAAAGCTTAGTGTGAATTTTTCGATCAAGGGGTTAGCAGTCCGATAGTTTTGGGGTGGCCACGAAAAAAGGGTTGGAATCATCGTTTAAAAAAAGAAGATACCATTCTTAGGAAAAGGAAGGAGAACAAAAAAGGTAATATTAGATATAAAAAATTAGATGCATAGATTATTAATGAAAAGAGATAAAGGATCTGGCGTGATCTGATTTTGAATAGGGGTTTTAAATTTTGGTTGACCCCACTTTAATTTAAAAAGTCAAATTAGAATTTAAAATTGTTATTTTTAATGTTGTATTAAGAATTTTATGTCTCATCTTTTTGATAATCCCACACCCTAGTTTACGCGGAACCGGACGACATGGTAAAAGGATGGCAAAATTGCAATGGCCCCGAACGTATTTAATTCGGGGTTGGGTAATGGGTGGAAGTAGGCTCCCGAAATGTATTTTTCGGTGGAGAACATTGCAGAGTTTATCGAGTGTATCGAAAAAACATACAGTTACTTGAAACCCAATCGTCAGGTGCTTATTTAAAAAGTCATCTAGGGGGGCTCAAGATTGGTATTCATATTTGGTTTCGTTGTTGGGGCAAAATACAGCCACGGTTTTTGGCAGTAAAAAGCTGAATTACGGGCTTTTCCCCGGGTCAAAAAAAAAAGAACCGTGGGAGTTTTATGATCCAGCAGGAAGAAACGGGGATCCTACTGTTTTTGTTTATAGATTACAAAAATAGAGAGAAGTTTAAATTAGAATGTCCCAAGCAGACTTGGGGATCATATTTTAGTTCGCCCTGAACCACAGATACGGGACTACGGGGGAAGTCAAAAACCACAAACACGATACAATTTTTTTAGAAGTTTTCTAAAAAGAGAAAATATTCGAAATTAAAAAGGGGGTTACAGAACGAAAATAAAAAGACGAGGTCAAAATCCCATGATGCCTAATTTAAGCTAATGGTAGAAACGGGGAAATTTTTGAAATAAGACGTAGACCAAATAACAGTAGAAATGAGTTTTATGAGAATAGCCGTCAAAATAATAGAGGGTTCGAGAGGAATAGGTTTCAGAATAATGATCAAAGATTCAATAACGGGGATTACTCAGGTCGAAATGAGGAAATGAAAATTTTAATAGGGGGGCCCGTAGAAATAGGTTCGAGAAAAACAATCGAGGCGATAGGACGCAAAGGGGACGAAAATATTGTAAAGGTTAATGATCAACCCCAAGAGGTGTCCAAAAGAGAACAATTGACTTTCTCCGATATGTATAGCACCCGAGAACTTCCCCACGTTCCTTTTTTAAAATAACACATTTTGAAAGCGCTATGGACCCCGGAGAAAGATAAATCATTTTATCGAAGAAGTATAGAAAATATTTTTCTATGCTTAAAAATCGGAGCCCAGGAAATAAAGCACAAGGTGCGAAATGCCAAAACGGGGGATTGTAGAATTAAATTTCGATTGGGAAATTTCGAAAGGAATTGGCTTTCATGTGTTGAAAGATTTTAGAATACCCATGTATTTGGATCGTTTTCAAATGCGTCAAGAATCGTTTTGATTTGATAAAAAATCTTAAAAATTCCAGATTCTCAAATAAATAAGGTGGTTAACCAATTAAAGAGGAAAAGGGAAATAAATTTATTAATACAAAATTGGGGAGGTAGAAAACAAAAACTACAAAAATTTGTTTAGTAGTTTTAAAGGGTTATTTTCAGAAAAAACCAGGTCTTCCATGTTTTTCCAAAATTGAAGGGGAGATAACCCACCAGTAGCTTCAAGGCCCATAGGTATGACCACTAAGAAACAAAAAAGATTTTCACATACAAAAATTTTCAAGAGGAAACAATTTTCCCAAATTTAATCCCCATACCCTACTGTTTGTATGCAAGAAAAAAAGGGGTTTCCACCGGATAATCCGGGGCATATAGATTTTCAGTAGACTTTGAAAATTAAATTCGATCACTACCGGATACCCTTTACCGTTAATAAGATTTATTAACGAACATACCATATACAACAATAATGTCATTCTGATTTAAAAAGTGGGAACTTTCAAATGGCAGTAAACCCCAGTGATATAGTTAAACCGCATTTTAAAAAGTGGCACTTTGCTTTCGCGGGGTGCCATTGGTTTACAAACAGCCCCATTTTCAAAAAACAATTGACATAATCCAAAACCGGTGATAGGAAATTTTGGGGGCTTACATGGATGACGGAAATCCGTTCCCATATTCACCACCATGTTGAACATTTAAGGGGAAATTTTTCGTTGTTAAGGGATGCAGGATTGACATTAAAAAAAGAAAATGTAAATTTGGGTGCGAGGAATTGAAATATTTAGGGGTTAATTATTAGTAAAGAAGGAATTAAAAAAATGAGACAAAAGGGTTTGAGCTTCAAGAGATGAAACCGCCCCCTAACTCAAAAAGAGGTGTCCTTTTAGGGATGTCCCAAGGGAAAATTTTTTAAAAAAGGGATATTTGTGAACCACTTTATAATCTTTAAAAGAAAATTTAAAAATTTGTCTTCCAAGAAGCACAAAAGGCATTCGAAGGGTCAAGGAGGCGGTAAAAAAAAGCGCCAGTTTTAAAATTACCAAACTTTTAGGAGCCATTGAGTTTTTTTCAGATGCCAGTTTGATTGGTTTAGAGCAGTATTAACCAACAAAAAAAGACCAGTGGTATTTGCGCCGACACGAACAACGCAGAGAGGAATTCACAGTAACCGAAAGAGAATGTCTAGCAGTAGTATGGGGTTGAACAAAAAAATATTTAGAATATTACCAATTAAGGGTAACAGATCACGCCGCATTAACACGCCCCTGGCAAAATTTGTCGAGTAGGGGTGATTAGGCACCAAAATTAAACAGAATTCAATATAGAATGGGGAAAATAGACCGGGGAAATCAAAAAGGTTTACTTTTCAAGGGAACCAATTGAAATTGGTGATAAAAAAGGGAAACGATTTGGTACTATTTCCAACAATTTAAAAACGGAACAAAAAAAGACCCAGAATTGGGGCAAAAAATAGATATTTAGAAAACCCGGGAAAATAACTCGGTTAAGCAACGATATGTGAGAATTGGGCCCAGATTTCGTTTTTAAATTTAAGGATTGTTATTTTTGCGAAACACGCAACGTCATTAGGTGAAAAGCGTGTATAAATTTCCAAAATCTTTAAGGAATGAAATAAGGGGAGAATTTCATGACAAGCCAACCCGGGGCCGGAAAATTTAAAACGTATCATAAAAAGGGGCGTTTGTTATTTCCCCCCATGAGAAAATTTATTGATCAAAATGTCCTCAGCCATATGTGCCAAGTTAATAACTATCGCGTTTCCAGCGGGCGGTTAAACCAATTTATAAATTACCGAATGAGATAGTGACGTTAGATTTATTTGGCCCGTATCCATATCGAGAATGACGTAACCGCTATATTTTGAATTTAAAGATCATTTCAGCAAAAGGCTGAAATTTCCTTAAAAAACCTCAACCCCGTATGCGGGTTTTTTGTAACTTTATATCGCTATGGAGCTCCCAAAAAAATTTAAAAAGGATAATGGTCCCCAATTTTTATCCGAGATTTTGAGCACTTGGAAAAAGGGATAAGGAGTGAAGACGGTTATTATCACCCCGCAAACGGACGAAAGAGAAACGAGATAAGTGCAAAAAGATTGCAAATTATGTTAAGATCCCAAAAGATACTTACAATTTACGTGAGTTTGTTCGCCATTCGTACAGCGGTGAATGAAACAACGGGAAAAAACCGGTGAATTTTTTTTAGGTCGAAAGATTACACCATTTCAAAACTAGTTTGATATCGGAAAGTTCAAAATTCAAAATTTAAGATATACAGAAAAGTTTAAAGAAGTGACTAAGAAAGAAAATTAAACAGGAAAGGGGGGAAAAAAATTTTAAATAGACGTAAAAAAGACATAAAAATAAAGGTAAATGTTTGGGGTCTTATTGGAAAAAACCCCCCAAGTTCAGACCCAAAAAAGTATGGGGCTAAATTTAAAAAAAAATTTGAGGGCCCTTTTGAGTCTTAGAAGTTAAAATAATAAAAAAAGAATAGGGGAAATCAAAAAAAAGAAACAGTTAACGTAGATCAAATGAAATACGTCATAGGAAAGGGACAGGTCGAATTAGAACAGGTATCCCGAGTATAAGATCTTTTAGAAACCTGTACTTCAAAAAAAAGTACATCAAGGATTAAATGAGTCACAAAGGGAAAAAAAAAATTTTGGGTGAAACGTAGGTTAGGGGAAAAAAAGGGATTGGAAAAATCAAATCAATATAAAAATACAGAGAGGGCCCAAAAAAAAATCACTGGTCAGATCACTACCAGTTCATTAGGGAATGAAAATAAAACAAAAGGTTTAGATATAATAGGGGATTTAAAAATCAGGGGGGTCGGGGGAAAAACAAAGAAAAAGGGGAAAAAAAAGGGGAATAAAAAAAAAAGACAAAAGTCATCCAGACATTTCCAAAAGCAGGAAAAAGAAAAGAAGGAATGCACAGAAATTCCCAAAAGAAGTAAGATACACAAACCCCGACAGAACAGAAGAACCCCGACCAGCCAAGGGCACAGTTGGGGTCAAGGAAAAGGGCGACAAGGAGATTACAAAACCTTACAACAAGAAATTCCACAACCGAGGAAAAAAAAAGGGTGAACCCATCGTTGGATGTGAATGTGGGAGAAAACATTTTAAAAATCAGGTTGTATTGTTTCTTTTTTTATGATCTTCCAACAAGTGATATATATATGTTGTTGTATTATTGCGAAATATGAGGCATCTGGTTCAGGGAAACGCGGCGTAGTCAGGGCACTAACAATAAAATCGAGTGCGCGGCTCATTGGGAGTTTTTGTTGAAACCAGATGTGGGGATGGAGATGAAAATTTTTTTGGATATATAAAAAATTAATAATTGTAAAATTTTGATTAATATTATGGAAATAGAGACTCAACAGTTTTCATTTCGGGGAGCCCGACCCTGAAAATCTTGAAAAGTATACGATTTATAGTTTAACAAGAAGGGAGCGAAAGTTCCAGCCCATATGCAGTGTTAGATTGGGTCTGGCACCCAGAATATTTGTTTTTAGAAATTTAAGTGTATAAATTTTAAGAAATTGCATGTTAAAAGTGAGAGTGGGCGAAAATTAAAACAGTAATTATTAATGTTGGCCTAGTTATTGAGTAAAATTTATTGTCACGAGTTTAAATTTAAATTGAATATTAAAATTTAATTTAAGATGAGTAATGAAAATTAAAGTCAAGATAAATATTGAAATTATAAAAGTTAAAATGAGGATTTTTAAGATTAAAATTGTAATGAAAATTAAAGTCAAGATAAATATTGAAATTATAAAAGTTAAAATGAGGATTTAAAATTAAAAAATTTTAAAAAAAACCCCAGAAAGCGAAGAAATTTAGAAATAGAGATTAGACACGTAATTTATTAAGGGCATTGAGAACCCTTTAAATAAATCACGTTTTTCTTTTTGAGGGGGTTGTGACGTTTCTCGCGTCTTCCTGCTAACATAACTCTTATGTTCTTGACGGTCAAGATTAATGGCAAAACTTTTCCAACCCAATACCAAGAAGATAAACGAACATAATATGTAAAAAGAGATATACCATAAAAAAGGGTAGAAGCTTGATGATAAGATATAGCGCTGCAAGCTTAGAGATAGTAGTGTGGAATTATTCTGATCGATAGCGTGACAAAGCGTAGTGTGAATCTTACCGATCAAGAGTTAGCAGTCCGATAGTTTTGGGAAAGAATAGAAGCCAAGATAAAAAAAGTTAAAACATCGTTTATAAAGTTTATAGATACCATTCTCTAGGTAAAGGAAGGAGAACTGAAAAAAGGGAATATTAGATAGGGTAATTAGATGCATAGGGTTATTAATGATAATTGAGATAAAGGATCTATTGCGTGATCTGACTTGAATACGTGGTTTAATTTGGGCGTTGACTCACTTTAATAAAATTGTCAAATTAGAATTTAGTAATATAAGTTTTTCTTAATAAAAGTTGTATTAAGAATTATTATGTCTCATCATTTTGATAATCCCACACTCTAGCTTACGCGAACCGGCACGACATGGTCATCACAGGATGGCTATGTCGCAGTACTTTTTAAAGAGAAAGTTTCTGCAAAGAGCAAAATTTGCAACATTGGAGCGTGTGAACTGATTAGCCGGAAACACCCGATAATTTTATCGTGTGACTAGCGCATGAGTTTTTAAATTGGTTTGGGTAGAATCACGTGGTTTCATTATTAA